>OX419592.1:12126112-12415516 GCA_948473455.1 Teleiodes luculella | reverse complement strand
CGTCATCGGAGTCCACTGGGGACCCCAGATATCGATTTTGGAAGCAATCGGACCAGAAACAAAAAAGTTCAAAATGGCGGCCATTTTTTGCAATTCTCATGTCAGATTCGTCATCGGAGTCTACTGGGGAGCCCAGATATCGATTTTGGAAGCAATCGGACCAGAAACAAAAAAGTTCAAAATGGCGGCCATTTTTTCCAATTTTGATGTCAGATTCGTCATCGGAGTCCACTGGGGACCCCAGATATCGATTTTGGAAGCAATCGGACCAGAAACAAAAAAATTCAAAATGCCGGCTATTTTTTCCAATTTTGATGTCAGATCGATTTTGGAAGTAATCGGACCAGAAACAGAAAAGTTCAAAATGGCGGCCATTTTTTCCAATTTTGATGTCAGATTCGTCATCGGAGTCCACTGGGGACCCCAGATATCGATTTTGGAAGCAATCGGACCAGAAACAAAAAAGTTCAAAATGGCGGCAATTTTTTACAATTTTGACCTCAGATTCGTCATCGGGAACCACTGGGGACCCCAGATATCGATTTTGGGAGCACAACACGCTCTTTTCCAAAATAAATAAGATTTTTAGCCCAATTTACGCCTGGGCAACAACATGCAACAGTTGTCGCATGCCACATAATTAATAAACAAATATTTTAGCAAAAGCCAGGGCAACACGCCGGGCCAATACTTTTCGCAAGTTAAATCTGATGATATGATGATATGCTACAAATTTTATTTTTATGTTACTTGCGGCATTTGTTGCATGCGGCAGCCTATTTTGCGCCGAGGCAACATCGTGGCTAAATAAATTGTAAAGCATAATAGTGCAATATTTCCCGCGGATCGTTATCGATATTGTTTTACTCTACGCGCTCGCAATGCGGGCGGAATTAACCTGGTTTTATATCGGTTTTTGATCCGTTCGCAACGACATTTCGCTCCGAGCGGAATGAAAAGAGCGGAATGCAAATAACAGGTTAAATACCGGTTTTTAGCGGTCTTCAAAATACCGGTTTCAAGCCCTGTATAAATCAAATCTTACTGAAACAGCTGAAACATAAACAGCTGTCGAACGGAACGTAGTTCTTATCAGTTTGACATTTGCTTGTCCGCTGTAGAGTGTGAGTTGTGATTTCTTTAGATTTTTTGAATTAAATAACATTTTCCGGTATTTATCTTTGATCTGCACGTGGACGAATAAAAATTTAAGTTATTTGTAAGTCTTTATTTGTATGTGAGTCACTTTAATTTAGTTTTTCCAGATTATAACCTTGACATCGCATTTCAATACCATCATCATGTTGAATAATTTGATTAAATATTTGCATAACCAGAGCTGTGGTGCGCCAGTTTGTTGTTCATTACTATAGACTAGTCGTTTCTAGATGTATTTAGTGCTTTTGTCTATTGTTCCTTAATAAAGGTATTTTTTCCTGAGGTAGGCAAGCTGAAAAAGTTGGCAATGGGTCATATCGCCCAGAGATCTAGTAATTTTGCAGCAGGTACTGAAGGAGTTCCACTACGCTCCATGCCTTCATCAACACTTGGTAGAAATTAACAGTTCCTGTTATTTTATAATTGATCCAGCAATACATGTTATATTTCTTGATTCTAGTAGACATTAAAAATAATGAAATAATTTTATATTAAATAAAGGAAAAAAATAATAAATAGAATACATTAACAGCCGTGAAAACATATCAATAAACTAATTGTTTTACACATTTTAATATTGCTCATATCATAAGCCTCTCTTCCTAAATTTAGCTAATCCAAACTAAATTGCTCTCACATTAATAATCTACAATCACAATGACCAGAACTACACAGCACAGCAATGTAGTCTAAATTAGTCAGTGAATTAAGGAACCAACTTGTAATAAGCACTTTTATTCATTTGAAGTCTTTTGGGAAAATCTTGATTTTTCTTGATTTTTTAAGAGCTTGATAAGTTTTATTCAATTTACATACTTTTTTTTTCAATTTGTTTAATTTTTTTTTTCAGATCAACATGTTCGGCAAGATAGTGAAGCAGCTAGGAAGCAAGGAGTTCAGGAATTATTTAATGAGGTTACAGTAGTTTACAGTAAATAGATCTATGTTTAAAAAATAATACAAATCATAGGGTCTTACCCTAGGTGATGATGATATAAAAAAATCTGCTGGAAAGGAATGGCTGACACTTGCAAGGGATAGTAGCCCGGTCAAAATACGCCAAAAAATAGGGGTAAAGTTACATAAATTCCCATCAAGCTGAAAATCGGTACGATTGTTTAAAATATGATTAGAAGTAAAATTTGAAAGTTCCCCATGTTTCCCCTGTATGGAAAATTTTTTATTCAAGGTCAAAGGTAAAAAAAAATGTTTTTTTCGTGATTTTCAGCAAAACGGTAAGTTTGATCATAAAACACTTCAGGCAAAGATTGTAGATCATAAAATTATCTACAAAAGTATACCAATATTTTTTTCCTACGAGGCACTGTTTTTGAGATATAACGATTCAAAAAGTTGTAAAAGTTGAAATGGTCATGATAGTAGACTATTTAGTGCAAAGAACTATTGAAATTGGACAAGTTAATGAAACTTGGCATGGTTGTAGAATAGGTAGTCTTGAGTAGAAATCTACCGGAACCCATGACTCGTACCCCCTCTGAAGCCGGGGGGAGGGGGATGAAGTTGGGTTTTGCCGCCCTTCTTGTTGACCCTTATATCTCTAAAACCGTATGTACTATGACAAGTTTGGTATCATTTTCGGATAACTCGTTAACGTAGAATTCATTTTTGGAATTATAAAATAGTGTTACCATACAAATACCACATAAATTCCGGCCGCTCTAACTTTCCATTTTGACCTCACCTTATACATCTTTTGTATGTTTGGAAGGTTTTGTAACACCTAAAACATTTCTGCCATACATTATCACCCCTTAATACCACTATTTTGGAACTAATTTGGTCTTGGAGCTAGTTCCATGTATATACCTTTGTCTACCGCACATGCAATTTTATTTTTTTTAACCCATTTTTTATCAATTATGTGCCATAAAAGTTATATATTTGTAAAGCCCGTGAATGTTGCTACCCGACCATATTGTTTTTGTATCAATACTATTACCATGGGAAAAGTAAACGACGTTTATGTGAAAAAATTCATTCGTGTTTTGAGAATTTTGTCTTCTAATTTAGTTTTTTTGTATGGCAACCCTATTTTATAATTTCAAAAATGAATTCTACGTTAACGAGTTATCCGAAAATGATACCAAACTTGTCATAGTACATACGGTTTTAGAGATATAAGGGTCAACAAGAAGGGCGGCAAAACCCAACTTCATCCCCCTCCCCCCGGCTTCAGAGGGGGTACGAGTCATGGGTTCCGGTGGATTTCTACTCAAGACTACCTATTCTACAACCATGCCAAGTTTCATTAACTTGTCCAATTTCAATAGTTCTTTGCACTAAATAGTCTACTATCATGACCATTTCAACTTTTACAACTTTTTGAATCGTTATATCTCAAAAACAGTGCCTCGTAGGAAAAAAATATTGGTATACTTTTGTAGATAATTTTATGATCTACAATCTTTGCCTGAAGTGTTTTATGATCAAACTTACCGTTTTGCTGAAAATCACGAAAAAAACATTTTTTTGACCTTTGACCTTGAATAAAAAATTTTCCATACAGGGGAAACATGGGGAACTTTCAAATTTTACTTTTAATCATATTTTAAACAATCGTACCGATTTTCAGCTTGATGGGAATTTATGTAACTTCGAATGTGTAAATTGACCGGACTATAGAGAGAGGTGGCTACAGATGGAGGAGGCTTTTACCCAAAAATGGGATCCTTAACGAAATACAATAAAAGAAGAAACATAATTAATCAATACTTACCTACTAAACTCTAAGCAAACTGCTAATACTAATACTAACCAACATTTGAAATGTAAAAAAGATAATTTAAGGAATAAAAAAAGCTTTATTATTATATTATAGGGTCTTACCATAAAAAGTCAGAATCCATAGGCGGCTCAGTGATTCTGACACCAGGGTTTGTGAGGTGGGCTAACCTCGAAACCCACATGCTAAAGAAAGATGAAGACCATAAAAAGTTTAACATGCATTAGTATTGAATAGAGTGTCTAGTTTTTATCACTTCTCCGTGGTAATATAGTTTATGTGTAACATAACAATAAGTTTGTAATATTTATACTTACTGTCTGTCTATAAACTTTTGATTTGTCTATTTTTGTAGACTAATACTTTTCCACTTGGTAGACTATTTTGTTTATTTTTTTATCAATTTTCAGCACACATTTTTGGGGTCCAGTAGCAAATTGGGGAATACCATTAGCTGCAATTGCAGATATTAAGAAGGACCCCAGCTTTATTAGTGGGAAAATGACTGTAGGTGAGTGAATTGTTTATTTTTATTTTTTTTTGTTCCTGTTTTTTTTAAGCACCTGATATATATTTCATTTGAAAACTATTTAACATTGAAATCACAACACTAAAAATACATTTTCTGTGTGTACAGAAAAAAGTAAAAAAATAAAATCTATATACATAATTATATTCATATTATTATAAAAAATTCTCACTTTATGATAAATTTATACTATATCAATATTATAAAGAGAAAAAATTTGTTTGCATTGAATAGGCTTTGAACCAATTTTAATGAATGTCTATGTAGATACAAAGATAGAATACACTTTGAGAGGACATAGGCTATCTATTACCGCGGGAAAACTCCTCATTCCCACGGAGAAACTGTTAACGCGGGCGGCGCCTCGGGGCAGAAAGCTAGTAATTCAAATTTTAAATTTTTTTGACAACGAATCTGTTGCCATATTTGTTTCAATATTTTATTTAGCCAGTAACATGCCTGTAAAGGCAGACAACTATCTTCACTATCACTACATAGTATAAAATAAAGTCGCTTTCTCTGTCCCTATGTCCCTATGTCCCTATGTCCCTATGTCCCTCCCTTTGTACGCTTAAATCTTTAAAACTACGCAACGGATTTTGATGCGGTTTTTTTTTAATAGATAGAGTGATTCAAGAGGAAGGTTTATATGTATAATACATGCATAATATACTGAAGGATAACCCACAAAAACCATTTTCCCGTGCGGAGCCGGGGCGGGTCGCTAGTTTATAGATATAATAAACAAAATTCAATAAATCATAAAAAAAATTGGCAAGATAGATAGATAGATGAAACGTTTATTCAAGAGTAACAGTACAAACACAACGAAAGCAAGCAAGCAAGCAAGCTCCTGTTGTCTTAAATAGCTCCTAGAAATATTATGATATATTGTGGATTTATCTAAATTATATAATGTTTGTTTGACATATACATTTTAATGTTTATGTGACCTGTGGCTATATTATCTTTCCATTATTGCTCAAACTCCAGATTGCGTGACTCTAAGTAGGTACACCATTATAATCATGATATCTTTGAACAATGTCTTTTATATGATCATACTAATTATTATAAAGAGGAAAGATTTGTATTTGTGTGTGTGTGTGTGTGTATGTTTGTAATGAATAAACTCAAAAACAACTGTGCCGATTTCAAAAATTAATTTACCATTATATAGCTTCAGTCGCCTGAGTAACATAGGCTACCTTTTACCGCGGGAAAATGCCTCATTCCCACGGGAAAACTGTAACCTGGCGTGAAGCTAGTCATTGAAAAAAGAATAATAAAAAAAACTGGATTTGCTGCGAAAATATTTTGGAAATTGTCAAACTTCCAAAATATCAACTAGGTATATACAATAAAATTTAAACTCAGAAATAATTGTATAACAATAGAGAATGTTCACTAATTTTGAATGTTAGCTTTATAAATTCTCCGTTCAAAATAAAAAATACTAGTGAAAGAATTATTTCGATACGTCAATTAGTTTCCAAGATAGAGAAGTTTAAAGTGAGCGCGCGACGAAATTCCGCGTTCAAGCGCGTGACGTCATAATGCAACGCTCGCTCAGTCCGTTCCCGCTCTTCCGTACGGCTGCCTTGCGTTATTAGGTATTTTGTACTTGGATTTCTGAATTAAAAAAAAAATTAACAATCCAAATACCATAAAATCATGTGTTGTGCCAAAATGTACAAATACGGCTATCAATGCGCCGGAAAAGTTATTTTTTGTCGTTCCAATGGATGTCAAAATACGAAGTAAATGATTACAAGCTATGAAGAGATCAGATCCTGTTAGAAATCGAAGCACAGTTTATTGTTGTGAAGATCATTTTGACTTAAGTATAAGTAGTGATTACCTTTTTATGTACCTACTAGCTGCCCGCCCGTGGCTACGCCCGCGTTGGATTTCGACTTTTCCCGTAGGAATGAGATGATTTCTAGCCTGAAAAAGTAGCCGCGCGCGCTACTAGTATTAGGTAGACTTAATCCATCCCCCCGAGATCTATTCTATATCTGTACCAAGTATCATCAAAAATTCCCGCCGCGCTACTAGGTATATTTCCCGTGGGAATGAGATATTTCCCCACGGTATAATAGCCTTTATCCCCCCTAAAATATTTTGTATCTCTGTACCAAGTTTCACTAAAACTTTCTGCCAGACCTCCCATTTTCCCGTGGGATTAAAGTATTTTCCCGCGGTAAAATGTAGCCTATACATATCCCTAGGGTCTATTATATCTCTGTACCAGGTTTTATCAAAACTTTCTACTCGCGGTGACCTTTTTCCCGTGGGAGTGAGGGATTTTCCCATGGTAAAAGGTAGCCTATATATCCATCTCCAAGGTCTATTCTATCAAACCCCAAGGTCAGATAGCTCGTAGATATCAAGTTTCATCAAGTTTCCGCCTCACGACTCCGCCCGAATCTTTCCCGTGGGAATCAGTTGTTTTCCCGCGATAAAAAGTAGCCTATGTCCGTCTCCAAGGTCTATTCTATCTGCGTAACAGACAGACAGACAGACAGAGTTACTTTCGCATTTGTAATATTAAGTAGGGATTAGTAGTTTTCGGTTTTAAGACCTAATGGTTGCCTGGAAGAAATCGCTTAGAGCGATAAGGCTGCCACTTGCCTTCTCCCTTTTTGAGTATTGTTAATGTATTTGTTTTTGTTCTGTGCAATAAAGTATATTTTGTTTTATTATTTTTATATTGACCTATATATATTACATTACCTAAAACCTAAGGTCTCTGATACCTACTTCTAGCTATAGCTAGTGGCATTACGAAATGAAATACTTGGGTATTTTAGGTACTTCAATAAAAGAATACTTATAGAACAGATATTAATATCTATTTTCGAGAGTTATATTATAAAAAGTTTAACTTAACTTACCTTTGCATTTTTACTTCTCGCCTTTCGACGGCAAAGAAATCACTATTGTCGCTAAATAATGAGCAACCAAGTCCTTCTATTTTAGGTAGATTATTTGATTGTCCATTTTCGAACCCTTCATCTATTATTAATTCAATTCATACAACTGGAAGCGATGAAATAAAGCAAAACACTGCGCGAGTAAACTACTGCGGAGCGGAGTGTTGCTATGTGACGTCACACGCGGTCACGTGACTGTCAGCGGGACTCGATATTTATGGGAACTTTGAATGCATATAAAATCAAAACTACTTGATATTTTTTAATGAAACAAAAACTAGTGTATTTGTATATATAAAAGCTCTACTGTAACAAAGTTTCAAGTGATTTTACATACTTAGTAACATTCCTTATTGTTTATAACAGTATAATATTAGTGAGTGATTAAAATTTAGATTGCAGTTATCAAGATGAAGCCATATAATAAATATTACTTATCTTTCTCTTTAATGCACTATAAACTATATCTACAAGTTTAGACGTTCTCAGACAGTGATATCTTTTGCCCGCAGCAACTTTTTTGCTGTTTTACTTGGTGTTTTTTGATGATACCACTATACTCCGCCTGATTGGTAGCTGGTAGCAATGTGCAATGTTGTGCACTTATACCGTTGTTGACCGTATTATTTATATACGGAAAAATACCTCATTCCCACGGGAAAAACATTTAACGCGGGCGGAGCCGCGGCGAGAAGCTAGTATTATCATATTTGTCATTCATGTGAATATTTAAAATATATGTATAACGAGCGACACTAAAAAGGAATTTTTAAAACACAAAAAATTGAAATACACGTCTTAGTAATCTTACTCGTACGTAACAGATAGAGCATTTATTGAAATAAAATTTTAACGAATAGATAAACAAACAAATTGAATATACGTATACAAATTGATTGTTGTCTGAATTGGTTCTTTAACATTGATAAGATATATACGGGTACTGATTCGTACTTATATGGCTTCTTAACTTGATTGTATTTTATTACTTCAGTAGCTAATAATAGCTACTTGCTTTACATTATTGCTTATATTATATGGTTTATCGTGTTACAAAACAAGATGAGTAGTTCTCTAGTGGAAATAAATAAGCTTATAATACTATTGTTGGGGTTACGCACGACCAGAGCTTGTTTACCTAGTTAAAATTTCAAACTAGGTATTTTGCATCTCCATACATTATTGTGTAAGACAGCGTTATCCATAATATTGTTACTGGTTTTTCTCAAAGAGCGAAACAATGATTGAAAAAAATGATTTCGGTACCTATCTGTTCAATGAATCGGTTAAGGAACTAAAAATTTCGCTCGTTCCTCCGAATTTGCTAAATTTACTGAATGATATCTGTATCTGATAGCTACCGCGGGATATCTTCTTTTGATTTTCATGCCTGAGTGTGCGGGTGAGGGTGTTGTATGTCTGGGTGTGCCTATGTGCGTGTTAGTGTGTGTGTGTGTGTGTGTGTGTGTGTGCGGCTTCGTTTAACAGACCCCCCACACTGGCGTCTTTCGAGCGTACAATATAGGCAGGAAAGCGAGTGAAACAAATAAAAATTGTGTTCGTAAAAAAAATTTGAGTTAGTAAAAAAAACGCAGCGCTGGCTTCGCGTCGACGCCGCCGTAGTAAAACTTACTGACTCAATCGACGGCCCCGTAGCCTAGTTGTTAGTACGTCTGCCTACGAAGCACAAGGTCGCGGGTTCGAATCCCGCCCAGGGCAAACATTCGTGTGACGAGCACTTGTGTTTGCCTTGTGTCTGGATGTTGTATATTTATATGTGTATGTATATCAGCTGTCTGACACCTTTAGTACAGGCTCTGCCTAGTTTGGGGTCAGATGGCCGTGTGTAATGTCCCACATATTTATTTAATCCTTTTTTTCCGTTCCAGCCCTAACAGCATACTCGATAATGTTCATGCGTTTCGCGTGGCGCGTCCAGCCTCGCAACTTGCTGCTATTCGCTTGTCACATCACTAATACGTGCGCTCAGCTGACGCAAGGCGCTCGGTTCATCAACTATTACTATCTGCAGAAGCAATAACTTGAAAGGTATGTACTTCTTTTTAAGCTCCGACAAAATAGAGGGGTGTTATAAGTTTCACGTCAACCTTATAACACCCCTCTATTTTGTCTGACTGTCTGTGGCATTTTAGCTCCTAAACGGATGAGCCTTGATCTAGTTTTTTTGTTTGCAAAGTGTTACAATCAAGAGTGTTCTTAGCTATGATCCAAGAAAATATCTTCGGCCATTTGAAGATTTTCAGCTCTTTTCTAGTTGTTGAAAGGATCAAGTAACGGTTTTGTGGCGCGGGTTTTTAATTTTTTCAATTTAATTCTATAATTTCTCCATAGTCATCAGCTTAAACAATATGTACAGCAGCTTAGCAAATACTGAAACGACATGCTCAGTTTACAGTTTTGAGTAACTTTCCTAAAGAAACGTTTTTCGGAATAAAAAAAAAAATCTACTTTCCTATACAAAATAGTCATTTTATTCCGACGGTTTGGAAGTAGGTACCTTACCTAGTAGGTATCGTTATACTTCTGTGTCAAAAGACAAACCTTTTTTTATTTTGGACATTAAGGATTTTTTTTGTTTAAAAATAAAAGCCCTAAAAACTTCTTGTCTACATAAATTATTTTCCCTCCGGCCGCGTACGAAACCGGAGGTTCGTAACTAGTTTCCTCCGGCCGCGTACGAAACCGGAGTTTCGTAACTAGTTACGATAGAAGAAAAAATACTCTTCGTACGATACCAGTAATAATAATAAGCATGGAAAAAAAATTAAGATCTGAACTTATTTTCCAAAAATATCCCAAAGTTTAATAACATCGTTGAAAACAATAACAAAATCTACTGAAAAATTACTGAGATATACAATCAATAAGTTAACTTAATGTAAATAACCGTTGGTTAAAAAAAATGTTTTTTATTTTTATTATTATTTTTTAAATATATTAATGAATCTACTTGTCTATCTCTTGAAAACAACTTTTTCTATGTAAATAATATGGCGGACATGTTAATTGACGTCATCTAACTTACAGGATCTCTCTTTCTAACTTACCACTCTAAATCAATGTAACAAGTAAAATAGTTTGTTTTTTGAAAAATATTTTTATATTCGATTATTTATGAGTCTTGATTTAAATTCATATTATTAATAAAAAAATAAAACTGCATATTCCATATTGTTATAATATGTAGTCAACATTATATATTTTGCATTCTGTACCGCGTATTGTTGTTATGTAGATGTGACTTGTATTTTATTTATTTACTAGCGACCCGCCCCGGCTCCGCACGGGAAAATGGTTATTGTGGGTTATCCTTCAGTATATTATGCATGTATTATACATATAAACCTTCCTCTTGAATCACTCTATCTATTAAAAAAACCGCATCAAAATCCGTTGCGTAGTTTTAAAGATTTAAGCGTACAAAGGGACATAGGGACATAGGGACATAGGGACGGAGAAAGCGACTTTATTTTATACTATGTAGTGATTTATTTATTTTATCGTAAATGCACTGCCCCGCTGCTGTTATCGTTGCCTCTCCTTTACATTGGTTGCCTGGTAGAAATTGCTACCTTAGCAATAAGGCCGCCTAATTGTACACTTTTACTGTTGTATACTGTATTTCTTGTAATTACTGGTGTGCAATAAAGTATATTCTATTCTATTATTTGTACAATAAATTTTCGTAATAAAAATATTATTATTATTATTATCTTTCCAGGTGCAGTAGCTGTGACTTCAAGATGGAGGTAATCGTGTAGAATCTGTAGAACTCCACTTGACTATTATTTTAGTTAGATTCAATTTTAAACAATTATAGTAGCGGAGGCCTACTCCAGCCCATAACAGGTCCCATTTTATGTAATAGATCAGAAAGTCTCTAAACGTAGCTCGTCCTAGTTCTATGTATTAAACTATGTAACTATTACTTATTACATTACTACAGTTGACTATGTAAGTAATTTCATGCAAGCCGACAAGGATCATTAACCCTTTATAAGGCAAAACAACTTTATAAAATGCATTCGTTTTCGACTTTATGTTGAGGGTATAAGGTTAAAATTAAGGTGGCAATATAGTGGCCTGTAAAGGTTTAAGAAGAATGTGAACCAATGCGTTTTCGTACAAAAGTAGATAAGGTTTTGCTCTTCATAAACATGGTCCAATTTTCAAATATTTTAGAAGTATTATCCAAATTTCAAAAAAAGTGATTTCTACTTAATTTGCGATTATTCAACATACTTTCCATAAATTAAGTATGTGTTAAAGCAGCAAAGGTAAGTTTGTAAAACAAGTAATGTATTTGCAGTTATTGTAATCCTGTAGCCAGTATTTGTACGAGCGTGAATTATAACGGCAAATTAAGTTGGTAATAGTATTTTTTTCCCATTTGTAGCGTAGCGTAGCGTTAATGGGATGAAAAACTGGGATTGTACATTTTCATTATTATAAATATTAATTAATTAATCACTCACTCATGTTACCTAATTGTATCCTTGTCGGAATGTATATTTTTCGGAATAAAGGTGCTCAAAATGTTGTGCTTGGATTTAACTGGGACTAGATACTCTGTCTAAGAAAGGCATCATAATTTATCGATTATTGTTCGTTCGATAAAACCATGTGATATGCTTTGCTTAGGCAGTGTATTAGCAAAATTAAGAATAAGAAAAAAAGTAGGTATTACTGTTATAAAACAAAAACATTGTCTATAATTCAAATTCATATTCAAAATTATTTTATTCATTATAATAGGCTCCTTCAAAACTCTTAATGAACACAACAAAGCAGCAGTTTTGTTTAATATGATAATTTGTACACGTAAGAGTCCTAATAAATATATGCCGTTGCCTTCTTCAACATTTTTGTTGTTGAATACTTATGTTTTTCTGATCTAAAACGTGTAATACAGGAATATTTGGGCTGTACCACTGTAGTATGAAAATGGGAGAGTATTCCTTAATCACTGTATTTTTGAAGTTAGTAAATTACTTGTAGATAACTTGTACAATCAAGTGCAAGGCAAGTTGAACACGGCATCTCAATTCTGTTTCTTATTCAATGGACATAAAAACGTGCAAAGATTAAAGTGTTCAGCATAAGGATCTTTAAAAAGTAGGTACTCATTAGAGGCAGCGACGATGCTGTACACCAAGAAATGTATGAAACCTATAAAGAAATGTATGCACTTGTGAAGACACAGAATCGCTAGGTCCGTGTTCAGTTTGACCTGATTTTGACCGACGTTCATGGACAGATTTAGATGCTTATATATTTACTTGAAGGCAACTCTTATTGTGCATACCTATTTATGTCGAGTAACCATCGATTAATTTTATATGTTATTTATTTAGGTAATACAAAAGCGCTCAGAGGTATCTTATATATAACCATAGAATTTAGGACCATGCTTTTGCGATAATACTTGTGTTCAAAAAGGAATAAATCCCTTTTAATCGTGATAAGATTCTATCTAAATATTTTAAAGACAAATTTTCTATGCTTGACAACATTTTATTTAAAATAGTGGCCCATTATTACTTATGATATTTATGGACCCATAAACTAGCATAAATAGTCAGAACGGTGCAATGTAAAGTCAATAGATTTTCTTTACTGTACCTAAGACCCACTTATTGATATTATTCTCTAATCTATATGTAGAAAAAAAAATGCTGTCAAGTATCTAAATACTTGCCATTACTTATGTAAACGGTTTTGTCGGTAAATGTCATAATCTCAAAATGTCTAACATAATAAAACATATCATTAGGTATGTAAGTATAAATTAGTATGACAGATTTATAAGATTATGTAATGTATTCTTAAGAGTAATGACATTTTGCGATTATGACTATTTGCGGTTCAGTTTTGTGAGTATACGATTGTTACTATTGCCATACAATATTTGGCATAGGCAAAGTGTACGAAAAAAAAATTAAACTGGGTCAACGTAGCTATATACCATCTATGAACTTTATTGAGCATAGATTTTTACCTTTATTGAGCTTGTAGATCTTTGGTAAGTAGTCAAAATTGTTGATTTATGAGCATTCTACTGTTAGGATAAGGAATAGCCTCCTTACGATCGAAATTATAAGTACCTATGCATATTTGTGCTAAAATACAATAAACATAAGATCTAGTTTTCACCTGTAGCGTAGTCTAAACCACGATTTGTAGAAATACCTACGTATACTGAATTAGTATAAGCGAGTGATGTGTAAAAATATCATGTGCGGTATTTTTATGAATCACTTGACTGATATTTTTTAATATAATTATCCTAATTCAGCTGCTGCCAAAATGTTAAAGCTCATTTTAAATTATAGATAATCCCTTTATTATAATATTAGAGCATTATAATATTTATTAGCCAATTTCAAGATAAATAGATAGATGTGAATCTTATCAATGTAGGTTTCGTTGTAGTGAAATAGTTTTTAACTCAGTGATACCACCGTAGGTTGTACAGGATTAAATTATTGTTACGTACCAAATGTACAGGAAAATATTTTTATATTATGTAATATTTATTATCAAAATATACTCTATGTTGATCTGTAAATATGTTTGTTTCATTTTTATGGTTTTAATTTGCTAAGCTAATAAATATCAAGGGACCAGAGTTATCTTCACTACTTATTATAAAACAACGTAGCTTTCTCTGTCCCTATGTCCCCATCTATGTCCCTTTGTATGCTTAAATCTTTAAAACTACGTAACGGATTTTGATGCGGTTTCTTTTAGTAGAAAGAGGGATTCAAGAGGAAGGTTTATATGTATAATACATACATAATATACTAAGGATAACCCACAATAACCATTTTCCCGTGCGGAGCCGGGGCGGGTCGCTAGTATATTATAAACTAGCTTTCCGTCCCGAGGCTTCGCCCGAGGTAAAAGGTAGCCTACTCCCTAAGGCCTATTCTATCTTTGTGCTAAGTTTCAACCTTTTAACCGCCAAGCATATTTTCTAAGAACTTGCTCCCACCGCCAGCCATAGAAACAAAATCTATATCAATCAGTCATTACATAAGTCTTATTTATAAGACGGCGGCATTGTGAGCTCGATTTGGTCAGTCTTATATTTCAGACCATGGCGGTTAAAAGGTTAGTTGGTTCGGTAATTTCGGAACCTACTCAATGCAAAAGAAACAATCACCATCTTTCTTCTTTATATAGTATAATATTATAATCTAGAATGCCAGCTTTCAACCACTGTACTCGTATAGCCTGGAAAAGAATGAATAAAAAATATAGCTACCTATCACGTTATTGATTCAATTATTTGATATGTTTTCTCATCTTTCACTACAATCTTTACTTACGGAATAAAGGCGCTCTCAAGGTCATATGTCCAGCCGCATGTGCTGGCAACTGTACAATAAAAAAACATCCCATTAGTTAAAACGTGACACTAACGAAGCTATTGCTTTTATATAAAACACGCGCTAGTTTCAATTGCGCTCGAAAACGATGTTGCAAGAGTGCTCTATTAATATTTTCCCCTTAGGGTTCCGTAGTATTCGATGCATAATATTTTTATTGAGTGTGTAAATTTTGTCAGCAGATATCTCAATTTATATAAAAAGATGATTAAAAATATATAAAACCTCCTTCAAAGATTCTATCCTAAACTAAAGGTAAAAATAAAAATAAAAAACGAGCCGAAAACACAAAAATTTAAAATGGCTAATATTATTATATTCCTTATTTATATAGTAGTAACATCGCCGACAGGATGAGAGACGGAGCAAGTGCGTTTTGGAGTGGAGGCCACGTTTGGGCAGAAGAAGTGTGGGCAGACCACCAGCCAGATGGTCAGACGACCTAAGAAGCCAAGCAGGCTGTCTATGGCCCAGAAATAAGGAGGATCGCACCGCATTGAGGTGCTCTGGAGAGGCATATGCCCAACGGTGGGCAAAAGAATGCTGCTAAAAAAGAAGAAGAAGAAGAACATCGTATTTTATAAAAATATGCAGACATTGTTATACACTTCACTTTGGAGTCGGTGCCCTTTTTATTATACTATGTTCAAATTTAATTATCCGATCCGATCTTAGACAAATTTTTAGGGACCATCTCGCAAGTAAACCTCGTCGAATAGAGAAAGAAATTTTAAAATCGGTTTAAAATTGGCAATACACAAAAAAAAGAAACATACGCGTCGGGGAGAACCTCCTCCTTGGTTTGAATTCGGTTAAAAATGAATTATGAATGAAATGATTATGAATTTGATTGATGGATGAGTTTGACCGTTAGGTAAGTAATTAACCCAAGGGACTGAAAAGGAGAATTTCTGGGGCTCATTACAGCTCAATTATTATTGAAGTAGGTATAATATATAAGAAGGGCTTAATATTGAAAGCCACGTAAACTCATGTAAGCGGACTCGATTCACACTTGACATGTTTTTCAACTAACACCGCGCTACGTTGCCTTTGAAAAGTCATGCGTATGTTATAGGGATTTCATGTAAAATTCATAAAAATGTAATAAAATGGTTGGCATCGACTTCAGATAAGTTAAAAAAACATACGATCGAATTTATAACTTGTTCCTTTTTGGAGTCGATGAAAAACTTAAATTTATTGTTTGTGTAGTTTATTTCTATATTATTTACACTAGCTTTCCGTCGCGGCTCCGCCCACGTTAACAGTTTTTCCCGTGGGAATGAAATATTTTTCCGCGGTAAAAGTTAGCCTATGTGTTATTCTGATGTATTAGCTAGATAATTGTTAAGTTTCATTAAAATCCATTCAGTAGTTCCTGCGTGAAAGAGTAACAAACATCCATCCATACATAAATTTTCGAGCTTTATCAGCTGAAAAACCTTTTGATAAAAAGGCATTTTTTTGCCGAAGAGAATTTCTTTTTTATATTACCCATCCAATGGAATAATCAATAACCCATTGCGAGCCATTCGGGTGAACAATTTTTTTTTCATTTTTACGGTATTACTTTTGTTCAAAATTTCCAATTAGGTACCTAGGTACTTACTTTTTCCTTTAAAAACCTATCAGTGCTGAAAATATTCTGCCAAAAAGAAATCGCAGTGAGAGATCTGATAGAGCAAATACCTATGCCTTGCAAAATTAGACAGTTCAAATAAGGGTGTTTTTCCACTAGAGATGTGCTACGGTCCGTAGCCTACGGAGCTATGCTGCGTCATACCTACAACTACGTGAGCGTTTCAACAGTAGGCGACAGGCTCGAGAAGCTGTCAAATGCGACATATTGACAGAATTGCTATGGCTCTAATGTCACTATGTCGCGTCACAGAATACCAAATAGTAGTCCCCCTAGGCCTACTGATGTTAAGCGGTCCGAGTGAGATGCGCTAGGAAGATGGTCAGCTCGAGCTATACGATGTATCAATAGTAGGGAAGCAGCGAGGGCATGGATCGCATCTAGTTCGCATAGCACGAATCCTTCCATATAAAAAAAAAGTCTTAGCTGAATCCGTTTCCGCCAGTGCCTTGTGCACCAATGTATATGATTGGTGGATATCAAACGCATCTATAGCAATGTAGGATAGCGCATTTTTCTCTGGTGAAAAAGCACGTACCATGCCTTGCGAGGCAATAATCGATGGAATTTTCCCATCGCCAGAAATCTAGTTTTCGTAACAATGCTGCTAACGAACACCACCACCACCGTAGCGAATAAAGTGAGTCGAGTACGTCGAGTTATACTTACCTATACTATTTTTATGACCTACCTTTATTTTTATACCTTTAGGTTACATACTATTTGGTATTCTGTGGTTACATACTATTTTTCTTTTAATTTTAAGACAATTTTGAAAAATTGCATAGGTAGATGTTGGCTTTATTTTACCAAAAAGTTTTATTTCCTAGTATTTTTATATTCATTAGTTTTTTCCTTAAATATTTTTTTTGCTATACCTACCTACGGGAATTTTCCCCTCATACTAAACAAGTACGAATTCGCGAATTTTCAAACATTTTATTTCACATAAACCTGACAAACAGCCCATTGGATATCATTTTTTGAAATGATTATTTCAAACATTTGATAAAACACTGGACATATGAAGAACTTAGACGTAGCAAGTAGGTATTCAATAGTAGATTCTGATACCTAAATGTGCATGCATTCTGTGTACTCCAAAAAGCACACGTATGCGTGTATTTGTTCTAAATAGAAGCAGCAAACTGATCAATTCAGTCCACTTTATAAACGTGAAAAAAAATCTATAAATTTTAAAGCTTAACGGTAACAGCGGGAAGTCAATTTTAAAATTTATTAAAGCGCCCGATGTGGCTGCGCTGAACTTTTAAATTTTTCCTTTTACCTTTTCCTTCCCGTTTTTTCCTTTAATTGTGCCTACGAAGCGGAACAAAGGAAATTATTGAAAAAGTTAGCTTTCCACAATGCCATTTGTATTGAGTAGACGAGCGTTTTACCTATTAAAATACTAAGTAATTTTATGAGACGATTACTACCAACAGAACTTGTTATTTATACGCAAAAATATTTGAACTTTACCTTATACAAATTAATTAGGTATCCATTTTAAATGGGAGTGCCGAATTTATTCGTAAACAAAAAGATTCTTTGGGAAAATAGGTAAATCATTAGCTGAGTGTTTTTTTTTCAGTAGATATTCACTTACACGTGTATGCCAGCACATGCGACTGGAGATGTTGACCTTGAGAGGGCCCGTATTCCGTAGCGGTAGGGGTGAATTTCGTAGTGCGAATGTCCAACCGCATGTGCTGGCTTCTGTACTATTTGTGTAGTAATAGTATGTCATAAAGTATTTAAATGAATAATAATAATAATAATAATAATAATAATAATAATAATATACTTTATTGACACCAAGAAAAACATTACAGTGAAAAATATAACAAATTAAATTCAAGAAGTCAACAGGCGGCCTTATTGCTACGGTAGCAATCTCTTCCAGGCAACCTTAGGGTCTGGATAGTAAAAAAGGGAAAAACTGTGCGGGTTGGTGGCAAATAAAATAAAACTACATACAAATAGTGTACTTAAATTACATAAAGTGCTACAAAAAATAAAAAAATAAATACTATACCTAAGATAGACTAATACATACGTAAAATATACATACATATCACATAGCAAAAGAGAGGAAAATATTTAAATTATAGAAGAGGATAAAGCGTTAAGATAATACGCTTTGACACGGGCTTTAAATGAATCTATCGACGGCGCGCGTCTGATAGATTCAGGAAGGTCGTTCCACAGGCGGATAGCAAGGACAGCAAAGGAATGAATTTGAATGAATGCAATTTAAGCTGAACTCGCGCACTTTGATTCTCTTCCTCTACAGACATACAAATAGTGCAAAGTCCAATTTGTTCAGATTAGCGTGCTTGATTGTATTTAAGTGCAGCAGGTAGCACATTCGGCTGGAAATTATGACCTTGAAAGCGCCCGTTTCCGTAGCGGTAGGAGTGAATTTCGTAGTGCGAATGTCCAACCGCATGTGCTGGCTTCTGTACTATTTGTGTAGTAATAGTATGTCATAAAGTAGGTATTTAAATGAATGCAATTTAAGCTGAACTCGCGCACTTTGATTCTCTTCCTCTACAGACATACAAATAGTGCAAAGTCCAATTTGTTCAGATTAGCGTGCTTGATTGTATTTAAGTGCAGTAGGGAGCACATTCGGCTGGAAATTATGACCTTGAAAGCGCCCGTTTCCGGAGCGGTAGGGGTGAATTTCGTAGTGCGAATGTCCAACCGCATGTGCTGGCTTCTGGACCTAGCGGTCGGACCGCTTGTCTGTTCGGCCCAGCCGGAATTGCGGGCCGGTGTCGCTTCGTCCCACCTCGCGAACCTAACGCAGTAGACGCAGAATCGTAAGGAAACAAGTTTGGCCATTCCGAGCTCAGCCTATGTGACAGGCTGTAGCGATGTACGAAGAAAAAATATTTCAAAACTAATAACATTAAGTAAAAATAAAATAAAAATTCCCTCCACTAAACCGTTACTTGCTTCTTTTAACAAATAGAAAAGAGCTGATAATCTTCAAATGGCCGAAGATAATTTTCTTGGATCATACGGTATGATGGTAGGTATGATTCATACCTAACAACACTCTCGATAGTGATACCTTACAAACAAAAAAAAAACAAATCAAAATCGGCGCACCCGTTTAAGAGTTACGATGCCACAGACAAACACGTCAAACTTATAACACCCCTCTTTTTAGTCTGGGGTTAAAAATTGAATTTTGCTACTACATTTTTCTTGTTTATGTAAACGGGTCTTATACGCGATATTTTTTTGTATGTATACAAAGCGCTAAAGCCTCAGACAAGCATAGGACAAATTATAAAACTAATTTTATATTTTTTTGGTGTTTGGTTTACAGAGTTTAGTGAGTGGCTAATAGATATTCTTTGGTAAGTTGGTAAAGGCACAGAATACCGAATAGTGGTATGCAAGGGTAAGATTTAAATTACTTTCTGCATGTACCTTTTTTGGATGCTCTTAGTGAAATATCCTCTGAAATAGGGGTATATTCGATCAATTCTGTGGTAGGTCCAGCACACGCTGCTGGACGCTTGAAGTTGAGAGTACCGTTTTTCTGTAGCAGTAGAGGTATGCGAATGTCCAGTAATGTGAGCTGGTTACTGTACAAAAACCGATGATTGATACGTTCGAGAAAATTTTAAAATATTTGTTTGCTTTAAACCGCAGTTCCCTTTACATTGCACCGGGCTTTACCGCGCTTTCGCAATCACGTCCCAATTTTTAGAACAAAAACGTAAATGTATTATTAAAATGAATTGGTTACTTAAGGAAGTAGGTTATACCGGGGCGCGTTTAACTGGCCGCCAGAATGGGGGAACAACCGGAAATTTCTTAACTTTTGTCCGATGTTACCCCGGCAGTTAGGATAATGCTTTTTCTAGTAATTCTTTTGTATGTTTTCACTACTAGTTTCTTGAAGTTTTTATTTTGATGACATTATTTGAAAAAAATGCTAGATAAAACAAGTACTTAATATTTGTATTGTATTGTATTGTACTTAAACTTTTATAATCTGTATATAACAAACGAATGGTAACATTAGGTTTTTTACATTATTACAAATATCATCATAGTTTTTATTACATACCTACAACGGAACCATCTGTGTGTCACTTCTAAAATCGCAACTGGGGATAGTAGTTGTTGTTTATTTGATTGAACAGGTCTCCATGGTTTACGAGTCTTTAGTCGCACGACACTTTTGATTGATCAGGGCACCACCCAGATTTTTTCATCTCCATCCGCTCCAAAGAGACTAGACTTTTCCATAGCTAGCTGAGAAACTTTAAACTTGTGGACTATTCCCGTAGTTTATATCCACGTTTCGGCACCATATTACATTACTTACATTAATATATTATGAACATTCTCTATTTTACACGAAAATTCTAATACATAAGTGTAGGTAGAGACCATAATCATAACCGTTCCGACCCCCATTTGTTTAACTCTCATCTCACACTTTAATCTAAATTAATTGCTTGGTACAACATGGTAACTATTAAGCACTATTGTCCGGACGATAATGGGGCTGGACGGGACAGGCCGGGATTAGACGGGGCTTGTACCGGATGACCGAATTTTGGGTCTATTTTGCAAGTTTTGGTCCGTAATATAGTGGTATAGCCGCTCCCTTTTATTCTGGAGATGGCAATTCGAATACTCACGTGGTCGCTAATAGAAATTACCTTAATTTACACTAATATTATAAAGGCGAAAGTTTGTGAGTGTGTATGTTTGTTACTTCTTTACGTCTAAACGGCTGGAGCGATTTTAATAAAATTTTGTATGGAGTTAGCTGACATCGTGTTGATAATTTTACGAAATCAAAATTACGAAAACGTACCAAAGGCATGGATTATATAGGCTACTTTTTACAACGGGAAAATGCGGGCGGAACAGCTGGGCGAAAAGCTATTTACAAATAAATAAAGACATTATTCAATATATAAGCGACCACCTACATAAAGAGAACTCGTTATTTTTTTTTTATTGTCAAAAAAGGAGATTCAGTTGCTATAATACATATTGATATTATTTGATATATTATTTTTAAGAAATGAGGATAATTTCTATGTCGATGAATTAACGCAATATTTATACATAGGGTTTGAATAATCTTTGTAATCATTATACTTTTAACGTTATCGAAATCGACACATCCGTTGTGATATTATTTTTAACACATCGTATTCCTATAAATTTCTTGTGGTATTATTTTACAGACATCTTAGCTCTTAAAATTCATACATGTAAAAATCGTTTCAGATCCTCATTCTTCTAAGACTTTCATTAAAAGATTCATTAAAAGATAAAAAATTTAAAGAAGTCAAACATTTTGCTAGCAATATTGGTTAGGATATTCTCGTAAAGTTTCTAGCGAAAGCGATGCGGTGCGTTTTAACTTTTTGTTTGTTTATGCGCCCTTCCCGATCGCTCGATGCTTGCTTCCTTTTGTTCTTCGCTCCAGTTTTCAATCAGCTACATGGTGTTACATATAAGCTACAAACATTTTGATTACAATTTGAAACATTTAATGGTCTTCACTGCATATTTTTTCAAACCAATTTTTTTCTGTGGGCTGATGAAATTACAAAATTTCATCAGCCGACTTCTCTTAACTCTAACTCTACTAGGCTAAGTGGCACCGCCACCCTTTAAAATATAATAACTCGGAAAAAAACAATTTTTCAAAAATCTGGACGAATAGATTGGAGATGGGGGACCTCTAGTTCTGCAGGATATATAGAAGCCATTAACTATATTTATTATACCTCGCTGTAGTTAGAGATAGGAAAAATGCGAAAAACGGCCACTGTTCGCAATTTTTCTATCTATAACTACATTAAACTATAATAGAAATGGGATTGCTTCTATATATCCTATAGCACCACGATTCCAATTCTGTTGTCCGGATTTTTGAAAAATTTATTATTAATTACCCGAGTTATTTTTTTTTTAAGGATGGCGGCTCCACTTAATATAGTTGACTGATGAAACACTTAAGAGAAATTGGCTTATGAAATTACAATCTACAGAATAAAAATTGGTTTGAAAAAATACGTACCTAGTACCTGACCCGAAATTTCGGTGAAGAACGCTGATCATATCAAAAACAATATAAAGTAAGGGACGGTGTAAATCAGGTTCTGAAAAAACCTTGTTAATTTTATTGTTTATTGAGTATTCGATCAAAATATGCTGCATATTTCTGTGTAGTACCTACTTTTAAATAGTTTCTTAGTTTAGTGGCTAGACAGTAAAGTTCTAGCACAAATAAAAAAAAATAAGGCTTTGTAATAACAAAATAGGTAATTTTTCCGTTTTCGCTTCCTTCGAATTTAGATTTTTTAATGATATTTACGTGCCCTCCGAAGCCACTAGGATTTGTGAGGTACGTAGGTTAACTTCAAAACCTACACGATAATAGCAGGGACTTTATTTTAAAGTTTAATAGATGTACGCTTTCATAAAATAAGAACTAAATAACAAATACAACCATAGTGAGGAAGACTAAGGTTGAAGTTCAAATAAAAATCACATATTACATTTTTATTCCCGTGCACTACATTACCGCAATGAAAATGCGACCGTGATGGGAGAGAATAAGGTTGTAATTAGGAGTTTACATGTGTGTCAGACGGTTTCAAGCGTTCTAAGTCTTCAATGCACTATTGTACGACGCGCTAAATCTAGATAAATAACGCTCACCGTCTTCTAGCTGCCAAATATCATCTAAATCTTACGTCAATATTTTTGTAGGTATTTTACAGCACCCTGTACATTGAGATAATGTGTTCGGGTGGCGCAGTTTTTGCGCTTTGCTGATAAAAGTGAAGCGAAGCGAAATTATGGATTGATGAAATAACTCCGTCTATAGCAGCGCATTTAGGTACCTAAATGCATACCTACTTTGGATTATACTTCTCTCGTTCAGTCAGAATACAGAGATTGTTGTATGGTTTAAGAGATTCTATTGCGATCTGTAACAATTGATGTATTCGATGTAGGGCTGCTGCAAGACGATTTTGAAAATAATCCACGAATATTAGTATGAAAATCACTTCCATTATCTTGTTTTCAAAACATATGAAGTACAAGCAAGTCCTTTATTACTGAGTTGAATGAAGTAGCAAACTCGTAGCACTTTGCTACGAACTGCTACGGCGGCGTCTACCACGCACTGTCTACAATGAAGCGATGGAACTGAAGTTTTATTAAATAACCCGATATTTATTTAATTCGGAAAATAACTTTCTCTTTTACTTGCTACTCGAAATAATTATATTAATTCTCCTTACCTTAAAGCCGAAAATACGGTCGAGTTGCCAGACGTACTTTAATCTGTGTAGAAATTCGATAAACTTTTAAAAGTACAGGTTAGTATTAAAGAGATTTTATATCAGTAAATTGTAGGGACCTCGACAAATGAATAAATTTTCCTTGAAAATGCTTCAATGCTAATTATCTTGAAATATTGCAGAAAATGAAGTCTTCCTCTATACTTTGAAATAATTAGATTAAACTAGGTATAGATAAGGAAACTTTATTTTTGACTTCATAAATAAGCAAAAAAAAAAGTTTCAGTTAGTCTTCCCGTCTGGCAATCAAGAAATAAACCGACATTACTCCTGAAAATCCTTCTACCCTAAACCTTGACGTAAACACGTAAACATCAAGACCTCTTGCTTTAGTACGGGCACCTACAATAACTATGGGTTTATTCCCAACGAAATGACGTCACAAATCCTTAAGGTTCCGTAGGCATAACCGTAAAACCAGCTCGCTCGCTAAGAATTGTTTCTTAGTCGATTTAGCGAATGTGGTTTGTAGTGGTGTTTGGTAGTCGATAGATTCATCCAATATCGATAGTCCCACAATTTTTTTATTTATACTCTAAGAGATAGCCTTACTCTCCTAATTTGCTTGTCGCTGTATTTTTCTGCACTGAATCTTTCAAGTGCTCATCATCTTATCTAAGAGTTTTTTTACAGTAATATGATAGAGGGTTCACCAGAACTCAATTATAAAACAAGCAACAGATGCATTAATTTGTGAATAGAAAATCCGCAGGATATTTTTCGGAAGTAATATTGTCTCTAAGAGTTTTTTCAACAGTAATATGATAGAGAGTTCACCAGAACTCAATTATAAAACAAGCAACAGATGCATAAAAGATGCATTAAGTTGTGAATAGAAAATCCGCAGGATATTTTTCGGAAGTAATATTGTCTCTTAGAGTTTTTTCAACAGTAATATGATAGAGGGTTCACCAGAACTCAATTATAAAACAAGCAACAGATGCATTAAGTTGTGAATAGAAAATCCGCAGGATATTTTTCGGAAGTAATATTGTCTCTAAGAGTTTTTTCAACAGTAATATGATAGAGGGTTCACCAGAACTCAATTATAAAACAAGCAACAGATGCATTAAGTTGTGAATAGAAAATCCGCAGGATATTTTTCGGAAGTAATATTGTCTTAGGTTAATATTTGGTCACTCCTCTGTTGCTGGTGCAAAAGTTATCGATATTTATTTTGTCATCGCAATTAAAATTGTATGGTATTTATCGACAATTCTCAACACTATCATCAGGTATAGGTACTTCAAGTGAGTACTGTAAACTTGACTGAATATTGTATGAATTAGGATTTACTGCAGTGTCTGCTAGTCAGCGGCACAGAATAAGTAATAGTTTATCAGAGGTTGCTTAGTAAATTACGCAACTATTCAGAAATTTATTGCATTTTAGACATAAACTTCGAAATTTCGTGGGTTGTTGTTTGTCTATGTAGACAAACATATGTACAAAGCTTAGGTATGTTAAATTTGAACTCTCTTTTTAACCCCCGACGAAAAAGAGGGGTGTTATAAGTTTGACTTGTGTGTCTGTCTGTCTGTCTGTGGCAACGTAGCTCCTAAACGGATGCACCGATTTTGATCTAGTTTTTTTTTTGTTTGCAAGGTGTCACAATCGAGAGTGTTCTTAGCTATGATCCAAGAAAATATCTTTAGCCATTTGAAGATTATCAGCTCTTTTCTAGTTGTTGAAAGGATCAAGTAACGGTTTTGTGTTGGGGTTTATTAAGTTTTTCAATTAAGTGTTATTGTAATTCATGTTTACCATTTCTTCTACTGCTGGCCCAAAGCTACTTTACTATTGGCAAGCAGCTTGCGGATCCCAGTTGTTCTTGGTATAAATAGACCCTGCTGTAAATTCCTTTACAATAGAAATAGTTGGAATTGGTCGAACTCTAGACTGCTTCCACTACGTGCGTGCTAGGTTGATGAACGAAAGAAAAAATGGCGTCACGTCAAGGCTAGTAAAATAAAGCGCTGCTATGTCTGATGTAATTTCTTGCACACCGCTCATCTTCCTATCAGATTACTTGTAGAAAAGCAGCCCAAGCCAGGATCACATGGCATCGATTAACGTAAAGTGTAGGAAATTTTCATAATAATTAATGAATGAACTTCATGCTTTCCTTTCCTTCTTCACGTGACGGCTGCAGGATCGTTCACGGATTTCATTGACCTTGGCGTCAGAGTTATTCAGCCGCCCTTTCTGGTGAAGCCGATGTTGAATCTTCAGCGTAGGTACTCGAATACAAATTCTACAGCAACTAAAAACGTAGCGCAAATTCTCAAAAAGTTATCCGCAAAGTTAGTATTTGACTCGCTGAATAGGAACCCCGGATTTCCCGAGTGTTAACGAAGAGAGGGCTCTGTGAAACTCCCGAAGTTTTACACGAGAAGTTCCGCCTTCATACGAGGCTAAGTTAATAGACTCAACCGTCGAATTTAATTTGCAATGTCTCGGAGTTGTATGAGTTCGACTTGTAGACTACCCCATTTTGGTTTTCAAATTTTACTAAATAAGTTACAAGTTCTTTGTTACTATGGAGCGGTAGATAATTTTGGATCAACTATATCTTTTATTCGAAGCGAAAACTGAACCGGCTACACACTCTAACAGACGGCATCTGTTGAAAAAACAATAAATAAATTTTGGATCAGTTGTGTGGTCGTAGTGGTCGAGTGACGACAGAATAGCGGAAGACGTAGCGTGGTTAAACTTTCCTAAAGTAGGTGAATGATCTGTCTGCGTACTATGAACTCTTACCGCGACTGTGTAGGTTGACAAAAGAGAGACAACGAAAGAAAGTTCTGTTTCCCAGAGTCACAATAAGAGTTCATAAGCAATTAGTAGGAGTCCTAATGAGGATTGCGGGAAGTTGCAGGAAGTAGGCAGCGCATAGTCGCTTAGAGGCCTTCAGGGAAGGTCACTGGCCATTAGTGAGCAATCCTGTGTTTCGAAGGCAGACGTATTACCAACTAGGCTACGGGCCCGTCAAAACATATCCGATGATCTAGCATAGTGGAATCAGTTAAATTCTATAGAATAGAATAGAATATACTTTATTGCACACCAGGAATAACAAAAAAAGGTCTACAACGGTAAAAGTGTACAAAAAGGCGGCCTTATTACCAGGCAACCAATGTCAAAGGAGAGGCAACGATAACAGCAGCGGGGCAGTGCATTTACGATAAAATAAATAAAATACAAGCCACATCTACATATCTCAATTTACTGTAGAGTATAAATTAACATCCTTTGAACTGACTATGTAATGAATAAGACACATTTGTCGAAACCGCTAATATTGCATTTTGAATGCTGTGTAAATTAGAGAACGGGAACAAAGGAGTCCCGGCCATCCTGGCCACCTGTGTCGAATCCACAATTTAAACAAGTTTAACAACGCAAACTCCTGTTTAGCTTAAACTTGGAACTCAACCATACAATTAATGGATAGCTAACCTTACTTCATATTTAATTAAATGTATTTTACTTAATTCGATTTCTGAATTAACGAAATTTTCTTTAAATTTTTGGTCTCCTAAAATAGCCTATACTCGTAACAGTCCATTGCAGGACTAAGGCCTCTCCCTTGGACGGGAGGTCTTTCTTGGAATAATCCTCACACTTGGCAGGCGGGTTGGGGATCAAAGTTGTTAGGTATACGTACAAGTGATTGCTTTTTCCCTGAGATATGCACAGAAGCCAGCACTTGCAGTCGACGCTCACTACGAAATTCACCCCTGTTTGCACCACGACATCCATCACTGCGAAGGAATAAAGGCGCTTTCAAGGTCAAAGTGTCCAGCTGCATGTGCTGGCTACTCTACCTATAGTCGACGCCATAGAGGAAGAAATTTTTTTTGTTCGACTTGTACCTTTAGTAAAGGTACAAGTACCTTTAGTAAAGGTACAAGTCAAACGAAAAAAATTTCTAAAGGTCCTTTAGTATACCCATAGTATGTAGAAAAATCAAGTTGTGTGTAAAGTAAACCAAACGTCACTGGGTCAGCGTGTTTGAATAAAGGTCTTTCACTCTACTCCGGGCTAAATTGCATATACAAACTGGTAAAAAGAACACTATAACACTAAGGGGGTTACCATAAAAGGTATGAAAAAAGATTTTTATTGCGAATACCAGAACGTAATTTTCTTTTGAGCATTTCAGTACCTAGATACAAACGTGGAACAGAAAAATCGCTGTACATTTTTGAAGAAAATAAACACCAGGAAACGTAGAACAAAAACCCGCTTGGAAAGTTCGCGCCCGCATTCGACAGGTTAAAAAAAATGCGTCTGAAATCCTCTGAATTGAAGCACTTCAACTACACCAGGGATGCATTCAGCATGATATAATGTGACTTTAAAGAATTTTTAAAGGACTTTGTGTCCTTATGGTGTTAGTAATACAAAAAGACTTATAAACTATGTTAGTAGTAGTAGTTACTTTTTGGGGGTAACTGCGTATTTACAGATGATTGATAAAATACTTTATTAGGCTCTCCTCAAACATTTTACTAGAGATATGCTTACATATCTGACTTAAAAATTAAAGAAAGTAGGTACATGTGAAGTATGGTGCCTGAAGTAGATGGGTATCTGTGCTTGGATCCCAAGTGTAGGTACTCCTCAGGTGGATGGCGTATTATTGAAAATATTGTTATAGGTATTATGCGATAAAGGAGAGGAGACTATAGACTACCAACTTGCAAATAGGTGGTTTGTCTCTAGATTCTTCTTAGCAGGGTGTTCATGTTTTCATTTCAAGTGACACACATCATGTTTGAGTCTTTCCTGTTATTATTACACTTACAGTTGGACCAGATTGCATTGTTGCTTTCGGATTTTAATTCAGTTTCAGTTTTTTTTTTGGGGAATCAGCACCTCACTATCAACATATTTTATTATGTTTAAAAATATTTTTTATTAATACCCTACCTAATAATGGTGTTAAAAACTGTATTAGGAATCCCGAAAGCGGTCAGATGCGCAGGATAAAATTGTGTATTAGGTATAGGTACAATACATTACAAAGTACTTAATCTGGATCTAGGCCTAAATAAAAATATGAACATGACGCTGATTAATGGAATTTCCAAAGTAACAAATCTATTATAGCGTAAGAGGTTACATACAAGCCACCCTAGGGAATATTCCCAGTCCGGCCCTGCCCACTTGCCTCTCATTAAAACTTGGCTAGTTCTGATTTATACTTGTGCGACGGATGCGGGCAATATGTTCGGAACTTTGTTTAATTCGCGTCTAGCAGTTAGCACCGCGTTGCTTAGTTCTAAGTGCAGTTTTTGAAAGTTAGAAGTCACTAGGGGGCAAACTGTTGCGTTCTGCTGTTGCTGTGTTGCATCACAAGTCGGACTATAAATTATGCTAAAGTGATAGGAAGTCCCAACGGTGTTTTTGCGTACAAAGTTTGACGTGAAAGCTGATGGATGCGTTTATTTGAATTGTCTTTTATCACATCAGACTCTAGGCGTTTTCTATTCAAAAATAAAATGAATAAATTGTTGATTTAACATGAACGTAAAAAGGATAAACAACTGATGACGTAAACTAATTATTTCTGCATTATCTTGTCTGCATAAATTTATCAATGACTCATTCATTCATCATACAGATAAAGGTTGTACCTAAACTTAGTCCTGAGAATGATCTTAGGAACCTATATTATTTGAAGTAAAGCGAGTAAGCCAAAGCCTAGGGTAGCCTAGGGCAAACATTTTTGGTGAGTGTTTCTATTTGCCTTATATCTGAATGTTATACAATAGTCAAGTTTCATATCGTTTTCTAGCGACGAAATACTACAATTCCCTTTACTGTGTATACCTTTGTTGAAAATCCAGAGAAATTGTGTTCAATCTTCGAGCTCCTACTTCTACAAATCAACTCTAATTTCTCGCTACAAAAGTTAATCTTGGCTTCCAAGGAAACACGTCGCTAACCAGTACCGTCCGTGGGAGGATAATACAGTTTTTATATTTACAGATTCGATTCAATATCATCCGGGGCACTCACTTTCGTATGATCGGAGGTTCGTTTGAACTCAGGTACGCGTTTCCTCCATAGGAAACCGAAGGCAACTTCTTTTGGGGGTCGGCACACCGTGAAATTGAGTCGCCGGTCGTCTGAAAGACCCTGTTTGTGGATCGCCCGGTTGAAATTATTTCCTGCCAGTTCCGATGAGTCGGTAAACGAAGAACGTTCTATGTTCAATTTCGTATAAATTTCTAAGTAGACGTTTGAAACGGGTGCAGGTATTCTAGGCTTTCTAAATTTGGATGAGAACTTTCGAGAATCGAGTATTCATAGCTGGAAATTTGGAAATAAAGTTATCGGTATTCTTTCACCAAATTTACTTCTATTACCCAACTTAGTGACTGGAAATATTTATACGCATGATTAAATTAATTTGCTCCGGGCCATTGATTACAAAAACTGTAAGCGAGGTAGTTATTTTCACTGAGAATTAAATTATTATTGGCCATATTTATTTCAAAAACATGTCGCTACTAGTATTTGGACATAAAACTAGAACCATGTTTATTATTTAGTATAATTTGGCGTTATACATAACATTATTATGTCTAATCGATAGAAGATAATGTTAAAAAAATGAGTAAATTCTAGAAATAAAAGTTATTGGAGAAAACAAAACTGTCCTTTTAGTGTTGCAAAAAGATACATTATTTTTTAAATAATAAATAAAATAACCGACACCGAATTTTCCTAATATAATTGAAATTTACCACACTTCTCTACAATAACCAAGCCAATCCAGTTGGTAGCCACTTGGACATTGCTTAGGAATATTTAATATGAATTTAGATGTTTCAGAATCTATGCAATTGCCATTTGCATCTCCCTTAGATCCTTCAGGGCATTCTACGACTTCATTTGAAGGTTTCATATCAGATGCCGGTTTACCATTACTTGGATTTCTTAAAGGTTCCTCGGTACCGTCTTTTTCGACTGTTCTAGAAGTTTCTGTAATATTATCTTGCTTCACTTTACCATGATATTGAGGTTGAATCAATTCTACTTCCGATTTCGGATCTCGACTTACTGGAACATCTTGAGTATCAACTTGAGTAATGTTTATTTCATTCTTTGGAGGAATCATACCTTTCTCGTCAATTGTAGCTTCTGTCGTTGAGAATTCGTCGTAGGTTCTGTTTGTTGTTATTTCATAATGATCTCTCTTCCAAACTTTATCGTAAAGATGAATTTTGAAAAGCGCAAGCAATTCGCTAAAACATTTGTTCAGGATATTCTTATTGTTTGGTACCGTATTGCGTTCCTTTTGCGTTATTTTCGTGACTAACACATCGGCTAAAATGTCGTTCCACTTCACTGTAGGTATTTCGTCTTGTTCAAAATTTTGCAATTTTCTTAATAGCACCTTTTGTGTATTATGTTCCAAGTTATTCACTGTATCTATAAATAAAGCAAATACACTGAATACAAGAACAATCTTCATTTTGCTTTCTTTTAATATTTTTTTCTAATGTTTTTGTATATTTTTTGTAACAATAGCCGCACGGTGGAAATAACTGAAAGATTGAACTTCCACTGATAATGAATATGAAGATAAGGAGCGCAGTTACTGTGTACAGTCGCACAAAAAATGCTTTATGGTACGTTGATATTGAAAGCGACGTATATTCAGTCCAAACTAACCGGAAAGTGAAAGTCGTTTAACAATTATTTATTGTCTAAAAATATTTGATGCTGTCTAATAAATATATTTTCAAATAGTAACATTTTAAAATATCGTAGAAATCCAAAGATAAGGATCTTTGTCAAGGAGTGGACGTCTTTTGGCTGAGATGATTAGAAGTCCAAAGGTTGAAAATATACCTCGAAACAAGTGACCTTTTAATAACTTCAGGTACTAACTAAAAGTGGCTAGTTGGAAAAGAATATGAACAAATCCAAGTAGTACCTACATTAGTCTTAATATACAAAAACTTTCACAAGTCGGCTATGCATATAGTATTGATAGATTTGATACTACAATAATTTAAATTAAATTTATTTAGACATCCTCTGTCGACTGTACTTTATATCGGCTTGATAGCGATAGGAGCTAAAGCAAATATTTAACTTGGTGACGTACGGTCAGCGTAACAGGTATGTAAACGGGGCCGCCGTTTATCAGGAAAACAATGCATTTAGGTGACTTTTTGGCGAACAGTGCCTCAAGGACGTATAAATGTAATATTGTATTACAAATGTAATTTAACTTCTTAAAAAACTAATATGTTTTGAATGTTTGGCTTTTATTCAGGTTATTACAGGTTTTAAGTTTAGCAAAAATATTTTATTACGACGTTTTCAAGTTTGCATATTGCAGGAAAAAAGTGGCTAGTTGTTTGGAAATAAAGATGATTTTGTGCTTTTCAAGTTTCGTTCATGCAAGACTCAAATAAATGAGAAATAGGTAGTAGGTAGTTTTAAACATTTTATGCGGATTATTCAAAATTCAATTTTTCACTGACGGTATCTGAAAGTATATTCTATTTTATTCTATTCTGATCAAGAAGTAAGTAATTATTATTTAAAATACTTCTGGGTCAGGTGAATTGACTGTTGACCTACAAAAATCCACAAAAAAAGTAGATTCGTCATATAGGAGAGGTAGGGACCGAGGGACTCGAGTCTGTCAAAGTATCGACTGTAGAAATTAGACCAAGAATTCCTCAATTTTAAAAGAGATGTATTTATGAAAGTACTTATTACAGAAATAGTTTTTTTTATTGCTGCAGGTTACGGGTTACGCAGTACCTTAAAGCAACGCGGGCCTTCCGTCACGTTGCTCTAAGCGCAGTACCGATCGTTGTGGAGATCTTTGAGGGAGGCCTTTGTCCAGCAGTGGACGTCTTTCGGCTGATATTGACGATGATGATGATTTTTATTGATATTCTTTCAGGATTAAAATATTTTAGGGTTACTTACTATACTAACCAACCACGCACGATACGGCAGAAAAGGTGTGTTTTTTTTGCCAATTTGGTATTATGCTGCGATGCCTTTTCACTGCTATAATTCACACTTACTCGTAGATTCGATGTTTTTGATGTACAGCTTAAGTAAATGAATGCCATTTCTCGCTTTCTATTATTATTTTATTTGTGCATCAGCGATGGTATTGCTAAAATAAAAATGGCTTTTCATATTCGAGGCGGTGTTTTTCGTATAACAACGTAACAACTTGCTTATCATTATTTGTAACCGGAACAATTTTCCTTATCCCTTTATCCTTTTGCTAACGAACTGTTACGTCCCGACTACAAAAGATGCTGTGAATAAGAAAATGTCTGTCCTAACCGAGCAGTCGATTTAGATCGAAAGGGTTCTGTATTTTAGATTTCTTGTAGTAACTATCATATTGACTAATAACACCACAAAAAGGGTTACTTTTTATATACTCGTAATTACTTATAGTACGGCTTGTTAACCTGAATTACGGTCCCATCTGGCAGAAAGCATGAAACTTAGCATACATGTAGCTTTTATATATGTGCTTCAATGTCGATATGGAAACACGCTGAGAAATGATTACCCCCCCCTTTTTCCCTCATTTTACCTCCCTCATTTTGGTTTTTTTAATTTTCTACAAAAACGGTAGGACTGATGAGTTTACTTTTCAAGAACCAAATAGTTGTCGATAAATTACCTACAAAATGATACTACATTTTATAGTGCTAAGATTAATATATTTCTATATACAGCCATCAACGTATTATGAAATTTTAAAAACAGGCACACTTTTTTCTTCCTTACTTCATTTATAGGAAAACGACAAGAGTGGTGATAAAATGGACTAAAGAAGTCAACTACCTTATACATTAAGCTAAAAAATGACATTTATTTCATAGTCGTAAAGGCATTACTTCTAGAGTTACAGCTCACCGCGTCTTACTCAAGTACTCTTTTTTTTACCTTTTTAGAATACATCTTTCTGTTAACTTTGTTTAGCGTAGATTAGATTCAGATTTTCCAATTAGAAATAAAACAGTCCATGTACTAATCCAGGCCACAGTCTATTTACATGTAAAACTAGCTGTCTGCCCGCGGCTACGCTTGCGTTGTGTTTCGACATTTCCGTATAAATTTTTAACTATCCCACTTTTTTCCGTGATTTTAAAGTATCCAACATGTTGACCGAGTATATAAGGTACCACCATGCAAAATTTCGTTTCAATCGGTCTAACAGTTTCGGAGATAAGCCCGTAGAATATACTGCGCCGTATGAGTTACTAAAGTTTTTTAACTATCCCACGGGAACATTTTAATTTTCTGGGATTAAAAGTATTTAAGATGTTGACCGGGGATATAAGGTACCACTATACAAAATTTCATTCAAATCGGTCGAATAGTTTCGGAGATTAGCCCGTGTTAAGAAAAACAAAAAAAAATCTATAAAATCTGTACATAGAAAAAAAATGCTATAAACCTATTCAAGGGGATGTAAGAAGCGATATAGTACATACCCAGATTTTTTTTAAATATTTTTGTTTCTCTGTTTGTCTGTTTGTACGGGCTAATCTCCGAAACTATTCGACCGATTTCAATGAAATTTTGTATAGTGGTACCTTATATCCCGGTCAACATCTTAGATACTTTTAATCCCAGAAAATTAAAAAGTTCCCGTGGGATTGTTAAAAAACTTTAGTAACTCATACGGCGCAGTACATTCTACGGGCTTATCTCCGAAACTGTTAGACCGATTGAAATGAAATTTTGCATGGTGGTACCTTATATACTCGGTCAACATGTTGGATACTTTAAAATCACGGAAAAAAGTGGGATAGTTAAAAATTAATACGGAAATGTCGAAACACAACGCAAGCGTAGCCGCGGGCAAAAAGCTAGTTTTACATGTAAATAGACTGTGGCCTGGATTAGTACATGGACTGTTTTATTTCTAATTGGAAAATCTGAATCTAATCTACGCTAAACAAAGTTAACAGAATGATGTATTCTAAAAAGGTAAAAAAAAGAGTACTTGAGTCAGACGCGGTGAGCTGTAACTCTAGAAGTAATGCCTTTACGACTATGAAGTAAATGTCATTTTTTAGCTTAATGTATAAGGTAGTTGACTTCTTTAGTCCATTTTATCACCACTCTTGTCGTTTTCCTATAAATGAAGTAAGGAAGAAAAAAGTGTGCCTGCTGTATATAGAAATATATTAATCTTAGCACTATAAAATGTAGTATCGTTTTGTAGGCAATTTATCGACGATGATTTGATCTCTGAAAAGTAAACTCCTCAGACGTACCGTTTTAGTATAAAATTCAAAAAACCAGAATGAGGGAGATAAAAGAGGGGGGAAAGGGGGAAACAATAATTTATCGAAGTGTTTCCATATCGATATTGAAGCACATATATAACAGCTACATTCATGCCAAGTTTCGTACTTTCTGCCAGATGGGACCGATATCCTTATATTTTTTAGCTAGCAAGCCGTACTATTAATAAAAAGTTGATATATGCAGTTTTTAACCCCCGACAAAAAAGAGGGGTGTTATAAGTTTGACGTGTGTGTCTGTCTGCCTGTGGCATCGTAGCTCTTAAACGGATGCGCCGATTTTGATCTAGATTTTTTTGTTTGCAAGGTGTCACAATCGAGAGTATTCTTAGCGGTAGGAAGGCCCGCGTTGCTCTAAGATTCTTAGCTATGATCCAAGAAAATATCTTCAGCCATTTGAAAATTATCAGCTCATTTCTAGTTGTTGAAAGGATCAAGTAACGGTCTTGTGGGGTTTATATTTTTTTAAATTTAATGTTATTAGGCTATCATATACTACTACATTTCCCAATGCACGTGGATTAATTAGGTTTTGGCTAATCAGGATGTGAGCAGCGTAAGCCGGTCATATTTAAGAGACTTCAGACTTTTTTCTTCACTCGTCCCGTGATCATGTTGCATACAACTGCATCGTAATATCAGTACTATAACGGTTACCATGCTAAATATCCCGTTTAAATCATGATAGTTATACAAACAACAGTAAAAACCTGAAAAATTGTAATTGCTGTGACAAACGCCAATATCAAACACAATTAAGTAGGTAATTAAAACTTTTAGTACGGAAATTAAGAATTTTGTATGAAAACTTGAAAATACGTATGGAAAGTGATAAATTTTCCGTATAATATAAAAGCCATTTAGGTCCGGTCCTTGTTTAGGTCCTGTGTGGGTTGTTCGTCGGTCTGGGAGCCGGCACTCCGTGAAATTGGATGGACGTTCACGCACTGCACCCATTCTGAGGTCTAGGTAAACGAGACTAACAGTAACAGGTGATATAGGTTAGACTGGGGAACAACAAACTCCGAAACGAAGGTCCTTATTAATTAAGTACCTAATAGGTTGCTTGCTTATTGTGTGGGTTTTGAGGTATACAAACCGTGGTATCAAAATTATTGAGCCGCCTAAGGCTTCTGACAGGCTCGTGTAACGGCTACATCCGTAGATAAGAAGGGACCAACGGTTTCAAGTGCCTTCTAAAGCACGGTATCATCTTCCTTTTTAGTCTGAAATATCCCAACCTAACTGAGGAAAGTCTCTCAAAGAGATACCTATTTGTTCAAAACGAATGCCCAACCAGGATTCGATTTCGGGAAACTGCGTAATGTGCAAGTGTCTTACCATGCAGCTACGGGGGCTATTTAGACAAAATGTCATGGAGGCTGTTGAAATAATGAGTAACTTAAGATTTTATACCGTATCTTATGTTTGTAATCTCTGGTATCATAAGATATCTTAATTTAGTATTAATAGGCACATAAAGGTTTATTAAACGCAATTTATTTCAGTTAGCTAGTTTAGTTGTCGAGACTTACAAGCATCTTTCAAGTATTTTTATGTGACCGTAAATCATTGGTATCTAGTATTCACACCAGTTCTTGAGGCCATTTCTGATTTATTTGAATAAATTACACAGCACGAAGTACATGTGGCCAGAGAGCGGAAACGAGAGACAGAGATAATAATTATTTCTTTTAATTACAATTTTAATGTTGCCATTTTGTGGTATATAATACATATCGAATTATAATTTATTTCCACAAGAACATAATATTTTGTTAGTTCACTATTTATTTTCAGCAACTTTTTTAACTTCTGGCATGATAAAGTGTTAGGTTTAAATATAATAGTACTCTACAGTGATTAAATAAATTTAAAATTTGAATTTAGAATTTATATGTAGTTCACAATTATATTTGGAAATGTATCTTGAAAGCGTAATAGACAGACAGACTTACTTTTGAAATATAATTTATTAGTAAGGATGTGAGCGTCGATGGCCAAGTGGCTAGGCCCGTTGACTTCCATTCCGAAGTTCGCGGGTTTAAACCTCGGCACGTACCAATGTGTTTCCGATTTTCGAATTCATATGTACGTTTATTCGACGCTCTTACGAAGAAAAACATCGTGAGGAAACCTGCACACACATGCGAAGAAATTCAAAGGTTGTGTGTGAAGTTGATCAACCCGCACTGGGCCAGCGTGGTCGACTAAGGCCTATTCACACTGGTATCAGGGTACGCTCGAGCCTCTCAGTGGGGACATATTGAGCTGTTAATGAGTAAGGATGCAATTTACCAAGTAGCGGTACACTTCGCCCGAATGTTTAAAGGTCTTATATGTTTATAGATCTTCAATAGATAATTTAATTTCGTTCCCTATTCATGGAATATGAACATAGCTCGCCCCTCTTACGAATTATACGAAGATAAATAAACCGAAATAAAAAAGGACTTTGGAAAAGCCATCCGGAGTGCTTCTCTTGACTTTCAATAAGGAAAATCAGCAAAAGTATTGGAGTTTGCGCCTACAATCGTTTGCAAACAAGTTTTCAATTAGGGCAGCAAAGCAAACACGAATGCGCGAGCGGCGAAAATACGTAAACAGGCGCTCGCATTTTACAAGGGTTGTCACATGCAAAAATTCAATGTAAAAAGCGCTAGACACGCCAGCCGTCCTTCTCGTTAATTTGTTTTATTATGATGTGAAAATAGCAACACACGCTGAACAAAAACACTCGTCGTGGGAATAAAAATAACACGAACAATAATTTTGTTCATACATTGAACAATATATTTAACAACTTGCTCCAGAGTGTGTAATCCATTGATCCTATAGGCAATTTTTCATACTTTTCGTATTATTGATGTAAATTTATATAAATTTAACCCTGTTATGTACTCTAACATATTATTTAATAAATATGTTTCGATTAACATTATCTGATGCAGACTGCGTTTTAGAACAAAGAAGAATAGAACTAGTTTAAACTACACTGTTTCATTACAAAAAATACAAAATTAAGATTTAAGTAAACTGCTTATATTCCCTAAACTTATCCAATCAGACAAGATGATAAATCGCAAAAAAATACAATTCAAAGTTGCCAACCCTTACACTTAGGTATTGTGTTAGAGAATAAAATGAAAAGGGAGGAATCCAATCGAGTGTTGCATTTTCAATGTTATTGGTCGGCGAGTGCTCAGACCTGTTGTGTAGTCCCACCCTTATTTATCCAGCGTACAGGCCACTACAGTAAAACAGCTTTAAAAAAATAATTGTTTTTTGAAAAGCGAATGGTGTATGTACATTGCGTTTATTGGCCAAATGCGTATCTGGTAAGTAATTTGCTGCGAAAAAGGATCGGTTCGAATTTCATAATTTGAAGAATGAAGAATCATTGGGATCACGTACCTAAAATATAGGTATTTGTAAAAAAGTTTGTAAAGATAGACTGAAATATATAAAATTTTTGTACTTCACAGGCTAATGTTGTTAAAAAAAATAATAATAATAATTTTTGTATTGATTTGGTTCTTTAAAACGAAAAAAAATATTAGTTTGTTCGTTTCGATAACTTATGAAAAACAATTTCAATTGCATTGTATTTCCAGTAAATACTTTTCACCGATAAGCGTAGTTTAAAATACCATATGGTAGTAATACGTAGTAATAGTTGTAAAATCTTTTAAATAACAATTCATGACGAATATTAGTTATCGTGTTCAAATAGATATTTACCTACATAAACAATATTCTGCAAAATATGATATTATAGTGAAAAATATTTTTAATGCATTGTTCAAAGTTCAAAGTATTTTCAACTTTAGGACATTTACATCACTTAGTTATGTCATAATCTTTTGTGGCGAGTTCAGAATTTTGGCTGTCTTTTGTGGAGAAGAACTCGCCGGAAGAAACTCCATAGGTGTTGCATCTTTTAAAAATACTTTTACAAAATAAAAATTATTAATTTATACAATTTTATTAATATAACAAAGAGTGCAAACGAAATATCCAATTAGAGGAAGGCAACCAGTCAAAGTACAAAAACTAAACTATATAACTATCAATGCGCTCAATTCAGCCGTGGCCGCTAAAAACTCTAAAAAGTTGTTGGTCTCTTTCATTCATATGGGAATCGAAAAGTATGGGGGGATGAATGAATTTAATTTTGATTGAATGATATTTTAAATAAGCAGCGCAGCTGTCAAATTTAGCTTAATTTAGTCGGGATGTTTTTAAATTCCAGCTAAATTGCGCGTAAAATCGATGTTTGACGTGTCTAAATGTAGGTTGGCAATCACCTGTCCCTTTTCGTTCTTAAGAACGTGAAAGAGACATAACAACTTATTTTTTTTTATCACAAGCACAACCGGCAATCGACTAGAGCAGACGACCCTCCAAGCAGCACCACGTTCACCACGTGCATTGTTTTCTATTACAAACATTATGCAGTTAACAATAAATATTTATTGCCGCTGCAGCCTGGACAGAGAATAGCAGTTTTCACTCGACTCTGTGGAAGTGGACCGTGAAATCGACCGGATATCCGGTCCGGTCCGGTGCCGGGCGGTTCGAAACCCGACGGCCACTGAAAAAAATGTACAGAAACAAATTTAATCTCATGTACTTACTAGCATTTAATTATCAAAAAAATGAATAAAATAAAAATTATTTTACTGATTATAGGCTCCTTCAGAACACTTAATGACGCCTTTTCTGAATTTAAAAAGCTTTGCTCAAACCAAGACCGTCTCAAACGAATATACAAGTATCGTCTCGCGATTCTATCCGCGATATAATTTTTTTCCCTTGGGGATGAGCAGTTGTCTTTATGTCAAAATAACCCAAAAATCAATATCAAGATGGTTTATTTTTAACTTTTGAACATTTCAACAGCACTTAGTTTAAGTTATTTACTTACTTGAGTTCTGTAAGAAGGAAAACAAGGATAGTTTAAGGGTATGGAATGAAGGAAGGAGAAAGTCCTGCGTTGATCTCTGAAGAAAAACAAACAGACAAACACATTTTCGCTTTTCGCAAGACGGATTTAGCATGAAGTTATATTATCTTGAATCGTTGTTTTTTGATTGACATAATAATATACGTAGTATATTAGTTACTCTGTGATAATATGCTTGTGTCACAAAATCGACGTATGTAGAAAGCTTCACCAGATTTTATTTTGAATGCATCTGAAGTACTTCCCTCCGTCCGGCCACATTGGTGACTGAGATTCCCAATTGCGATCCGGATATTCGGATATCCGTTTATCTGGATATCCGTCCTGGTTTTGGATCCGGATAATTTCTGTCGCAAAATCCGGATATCCGGATCTTACAGTTATGTCAGATTGACATGAAAACATCCTAAAAAATAAACTGTTTTTTTTTTTTTGCTACATCTACATACGTCTCTTTTTTGCTTTTGCTTTGTATAAATTAATGACAATTTCAAAGAGTTATGTAATGTAATATGACCTACTGAAAATAAAGATTTTCATTTAATTTCATACTTTAATAATTAATAATCCAGCCGGATCGTCGTGGATCCTTACCGCAAGGGGTGCCGCAGTCTCTCGTCGCGCACGTACTATTATTTAATGAATAAGTATGACGTCGTCTGGCAGTTTATAGCTCAATAGCTCAAAACACATCTCGTGTGTAGGTAGGTATAATTACACTTATCTAGGTACCGGAATAATATTATGATTTTGATAACAGAGTGGTAATACTGGTAATACGAAGTATAGTAGTTTTGCTGTTATAACCCTACACTGTTATAACCCTACAATTGTTATTTCGTTAAGATTTAACTTTCCAAATTACTTATAAAGCTGTTATTATTGTTATTAACGATCATATCAGTCCATTAAGTTTAATAAACAACAATCTCCATACATTTTACTTTGTATTTTTATTTATTTTAAATATCCGGATATTATCCGGATATCCGGATAATCACATTTCAAAACGGATAATATCCGGATAGCAAAAAAAAAACGGATCTTGCAAAGCCTACCAACCAGTTGCCAAATAAGAAAAGTTGTTCTTGTTACATAACCAAATGCCAAAAACGATAGGTATTCATTTTTTAAATCGGTTCTGCAGCAAATCGAAATCAATAAGGTGTTTATTCAGAAGTAAGATTTTACAAATCACTTTTCGTCATATTTTAATGAAGTTACAATGTTTTGCTCAAACCAAGGCTGGCTCTCGTCTCGCAATAATAATAAAAAAAACCTTAAAATTTAAAGAGGCGATGCGATATTAGTTTGACCAGAACTGGTTCGCGCAATGTGTGCGCTGCTGTGGAGAAGAACCCGCCGAAGAAACTCCACAGGATCGCATCTTCTGTTCTGTGTGTGACCTAATTGAGTAGGTGTGTAGTGACATGCCTTGATTCTATGAAGTATTTTTCCTTCCAGAGTTTAATATCTGTACTCTATTTTATCTGTGGTCCAGTTTGAAACCGGATGTAACAATATGTTGCGTTTTAGGCGACAAAGTTGGCACGCCATTTGTTTCGATGTTATTTATTTTCGACATTTTTCGGTTGGGTGTCGATTCGAATATATTGTTTGAATTATTGCTGTGTGGTTCCCAGTTTAAAATTGGACCAACCATACTCTTCCTAAGGGAGTGGGACATAGTGACTCTGTTCTTTGCTACTATGAAATACATTGACTGCCCCGTAGACAAGTTGGTAGTTCGTCTGCCTTCAAAGCAAAGGTTCGTGGGTTCGAATCCCGCCCAGGGCTAATATTCGTGTGATTAGCACTTGTGTTTGCCTTGTGTCTGGATGTTATATAATTATAAACTATAACAGCTGCCTGACACCCATAGTACAGGCTCTGCCTAGTTTGGGGTCAGATGGCCGTGTGTGAGATGTCCCCTACATATTGATATTGATTTATTGACATTGTGCAGAAAGACGAAAATCTAAACAGGAGAGTCAAAAGGCGGCCTTATTACTAAGATTATGGTAATGTGGTTCATTATATTTAAAAATTATTTTCACATCAAATACTACACTAACACATTTTGTGATTTAAAGTTTTCAGTTGCTGATTCCTGCTCTAGCAGATAGATCTGTTCTTTGGGTTAAGGACATGTTGGCCTTGAGAGGGCCCGTATTCCGAAGCCTTAGGGGTGAATTTCGTAGTGCGAATGTCCAACCGCATGTGTTGACTTCTGTAAAAATATAAAACCGTAATTCCAGTCCATTCCAAGTCGTTTTTGCATGATTCAGTAACAAACATCCAAACTTTGACATTTATAATATTAGTGTGGTAAAGGAACACTTTATTGGATGATACCCAAAAAGAAAAATAAAAGCGTAGCCCCATCCGAGTAGCAGGCAACTTCCAAACTTGTCATTAGCAAACACTAGACAGACGCTATAGAATTTAGATCAATCAAAACTTGGGCTCTAACTTTGACAGCTACTCGAGAAGTTGGTCGGAATCCCTCAAATTGCCTGGAAGTTGTCAGTCTTCACACCGATGGCCCAGCGAAAGTTTTCACGGTCAATGAAGTCGAGTTGTTTTCCTGTCCTGCCAAGTCACTGGGTACTCCAACGGTACTGAAGTATTAAGTGCTTCTTCAAGTACACTCGATAGGGACGGCACTCTTAAAAGTACCAAGTACTTGTTACTTGATTCACGAGTAATGATGTGCCGGGAATATTCCCTCCATTCGCGGGAAATTTCCGTTCCCAGGAATATTCCCAACGAAATTTGCTGTTCAAGCTGGCTAGACGTAATAGACCGGGTTGGTGTTTCCCGGTTAGGTGTCTAACGACCCGATCGATTCTACAGATCTCACTGACTCGTCCAGGTGTGCCTCAAACGGAAAGTAGCTTTCTGAGTGTGATAATATTCCCGGGAATGGCACAACACTATTCATGAGTCTCTCTCGACAGTTCATATAATAGTTATAGCAACGTGGCATGTTTCGATTTTTATTCGGCATGACATCGATATTTAATAGATAAAGCTGTTATTTCACTGATATAGGCAGCGTTCACAAGTATAACCAATTCAGGACAGCGATCCCTAACGACATATTCCTAGTAGATAAATTTCTCGTGTGCATTTTAAAGATTTTTTGCTAATTACAATAATTTTAAGTGAAACGTGTTAGTAAATTAATCTACTAACTATTAGGTACGTACACATATTTGGTTTTGGAGCTTTTTCCATATCGGATTTTTTTATTAAGATTTATTTTCAACTAACTAAAATTAGTACGAAAATTAAAAATAGGAGTTCGGAATACCTCCAGAAAAGCAATTGTGCAGTTTCATGGCAGAAGTTTTGCGTTATTTTACTTACGACGACGACGTTTCCCGCATATGCCGTGGCTCCAATTGATTGAAAGCACAGATAATATAATACTAGTTAAAAGTATAAAGGACGAGTAGAAACTGCTGTGTGAACTTAACAAGGGAACATGATAAAAGTAACAGTTCCAGTACCAGTTACAGTAGCACGTTTACACTAGTCGTTAGCGCCCGACATCTCGTTTGATTGACAGTAGCGCGGTCTACTAGTAATTAGGACGGCAAACTACTCCGACGGTGTATACGTCCTTTACAAGGAAAGGTAATTATGTTCGGGACAGGTAAGGTAAAGGTAAGAGTGGACAAGTGTTAGAAAAGTGGGTTTTTCGTGTTTTGTTCTCAAATATTAAGTACGTCATTGAAGACCGAATGGGTCCGATTCTACATATTACGCTCTAACTTAAATTTAAAAACAATTATGTCCCTTGTGGTGGACAGGTGTCAACTTAAATTTAGAGAAGTCAAACATCGATTTTACGCGTAGTTCGCGCTAGTTTAACAGGCATGCGAAAACATCCTACTTAAATTAAGCTGAATTTGACAGCTGCGCAGCTTATTTATGATATCATTCATTCAAAATCAAATTAATTCATAAGAATGAAAGAGACCAATAACTTAAATTTAGAGACTTAAGGCCGGAATTAAGCCCAATGGTTTTTTTTTCTCCATTATCTAACCTCAATACCTGTATCTTAAGATTGGGTTTTTTGGCGTCAATTGAAAATTATAAACATTTTTTTCTTACAAGTTTCTGTCTTTTATTGATTGTCATCAAAGATATGGCTGGGGAGCTGCCGAGTTTACAACCGAGTTTTAATAAAAAATATTTGAGAACTTTCAGATTAAATGTTCAACTCAACCCTGTTAAATGAAAACTGCAAATTTATTTGTTTACGTGTCATCTTTTCAAGGTAAGGACATAGGCTAACTTTTTTCGCGGGAAAATTCCTCATTCCCACGGGAAAAACTATTAACGCGGGCGGAGCCGCAGCGGGAAGCTAGTTCTTTTATAAGGTAAGGGGTGATGCTCAAGTAACTCTCGTTTGTGATTTGACTTTGAAACTAGTTCTTTTTCGTCCGTGTTAGTATGTTTAATTAGTATTATTGTCACTTGTAGCTCTAGCTATACAAATCCAAGCGCGATATTAAATATGCCGATCTAGGATCGGATCATTCAGCCACGTATGTCATTTTTTTATATTCCATTACATAAAACATTTCCAATCACAAACATATAGAAACGTATGATTATATTTATGTAATGTGGGAACAAGATCAAACGAACGCCTTCAGACATGCGATTTACCCACGCACGAAGTTTCAGGGTTCCTTGAGCAAACTGAGATATTTTTTAACCGACCTTTTTAATAGTTTTTTACTTTTTCAACAGATGTCGTCTGTTGGTGTATATTTAGTATCTATAAAATGGAGCGAAAAATGAAAAAAATAAAATAAAACTTCTATTTACTATTTATAAATTGAAGCGAAAAATGGAAAAAAAAATATTGCGGCTTTTTGTTTTTTTTTACCCCTGGTAAACCCAGTTATTTTGTGGTGAACTATGGGAAGAAAAGTGCCTTTATGATACACCGAGGTGGACTAATGAGGTGAACCACGGGTTTGGAGGGACAAAAAAGTGTTTTTTAAAATACTTTTCGATACCTACTAATCTCTTGTTTTATATTGATTGAGATAGGGAAACTTAAGCAATCGTGAAAACAATCCTGAAAATATTATTATTAATTAGTCTTTCAGTTCACATTTACGTGTATGTTACCTTAAAGAAAACATTCTATTTAATATTATATCATAGCGTATTTCGTCTGTAACAGACTTTTTACATTATCTCATTTATTAAACTTACTATTAGCTATTATTAATTCTGTGCAAAAAAAAACAATTTATAGAACACGTGTTATGAAAAACCTGAAAATTATTTTAAATATTCCAAGTTAATAAAATTGTTTTTAGTAAAAATATTTCATATAATGTGGCTTTTAATTTTACTGCGCATTATTCCTAAAGAAATATTTCACATTCTTGGAATACCCCGGTCGTAAATTATATCAGTATCGGTATAGCACTATATATATAGAATGTGTCTAGCCTTATTTACTGTTAGTAGATAATATCAAAAGTAACGCTAAAATGAAACTTTCAATTGTTCTTATTTCTCTTGCGGTTGGCGTTCTCGCTTCACCTAAAAGTAAGTTTAAAACAAAGCATAATCATGCCAAATCTTACCTATTTAAAAATCATTATCATCATTATAATATGTCGAAAAAATAATGTGTCTGATAATATCAGTCAAAAAGCGTCCACTGCTGGACAAAGTCTCGACAACGACCGACTACCCAAGACCCACAACAGGTTTTAAAAATAGTTTATTTGTAAAAGTATGTAACGGACATCGCAAGCTTCTTGCGCAATCGCATCTTTTTTCTTCATACTCTCCGTTGACAGGAGAGCCGTTTGAGCGAGGTTCCAAAGGTGAATTTAAAATAAAAAGCGCCAATGACGCAGCTGTTAGGTATAGGTGAATTCATCTGATGAAGATTACAATGGTTGTTTCAATAATTCATATAAATTTTGTTTAGACTGATAAATCATCGCCTATTTATTAAATTATTTAATTTTGTTTAAACTTTCGTTTATCATTTAAAACGAGAACCACTCTTGGTTTGAGTGAAACTTAAAAGACTTAAAAAAGTCTGACGTCATAAAGTATTAAAAAAAAAGACTTTATTTTTTTGAGTAATTATTTTTAAAAAATGTTGCAGGAGATAATATATCTTACGATTATGAAAGTGGAGAAGTCACATTGGCACCATTGGGAACAGGACCAGGCCTATTTCAGTGCGTTTTCAGGGCTAAAAAGTTCTTTGAAGAATGCGGTAAGTAAATATAATGACCAATCCTAAAATATACTTACTAATCGAATTTATTGTCTATTGTATTATTTTTGTATATCACAAATTTGGATGCTTGTAATTAATCACGCAAAAACGCACTAAATGTTCTGTGAAAAAACGGCTGAAAGGTTTTCGAATGAAATTTGGTAGTTATGTAAATAGCTTTTTACCTAAATTGAAACATGGGGTACTTTGTGTTCTGTTTTTTTATGACCTCGCGATCCAACCCATAGCGCGGACAACTATTAATTCATATTTTGTACTTTTTATTATCAGCCCAGAAAAAATCAATCTTCTCTTGTGTATTGGAAAAAGGAATTTTCTTTGCCAAATGTTTAAGTGGTTCTGAAGATCCTACTACAGAGTCGCCTAAAACAACAACACAAATTAAAACAACAACACAAATTAAAACAACAACAGAAATCAAAACTGAAGGAAAAACCACTAAACAGGCAAAAGAAACTACCACCGAGTAGCCGAAATAAATTGCCATCGAGAAGCTAAAATAAACTACCATCGAGCAGCTAAAATAAACTACCATCGAGCAGCTAAAATAAACTACCACCAAGAAGCTAAAATATACTACCACCGAGAAGCTAAAATAAACTACCACCGAGCAGCTAAAATAAACTATCACCGAGAGGCTAAAATAATAAACAACAAATCACAAAAAAACTGCTGGAGCAATCATAATATAAATCATTTTAAGTAAAATACAAACTCGTGAATAAAATTATGATGATTCCTTTATATTTATACGTATTATGTTCATCTTACCTAAGTGAAACTGAAAATTAATTTTGTTAAGGGTTTTTTTAATAAACGGTTGTTGGGGTTCCAAAAATTGTTTTGTCAATATTTTTTAAATATTCTCTTATTGCATTAAAAATAAAATCGGACGGACGCGTTTGGACGTACTATTCTAGCGTCCTTGCCTTTACAACTACTTACACCATATTTGACGTTGATATTTTTTTACCTCGTCACTGCTCGACATGTAGAGTTAAATAGAAAATGCTAGTGGAAAATATTATTCTAGCGAGTCCAACCCACATCTTAGCCAGTTACTTTTTCTATTACGGTCAAAGAAAACGCTATAATAACGTACAGACTCACTTATTTCCCAAGAGAAGAGCGTGTACGTAATTATGATATGACGGAGCGGCGACACGTCTCGCACTCAAAGTCAATAGGAATAGGGTGGTGTTTTGCACGATGTGTTTCGATTTGTTTGCTATGAATTCTGTGAATGGTAGTAATTTCATTAAGTAGATTTAGGTTGCATTGAAGACTGTCTCGTTGCTTTTGGTTATGTTATTTGGTAAGTGGTAACTTCATTTTGTTATTTTGTACATTTATCTTGATGACGAAATACCTATAGCTGTAGTTTTCTTTTAATTTATGTGACTTTCTATAGTCCTTTAAAAAAATGCAATGAATAAAAAACTAATGTAATATTTTCACACATTTCGCAGTAGTAATCTTATGCTTTTTCATAAAGAAGACTTTTAGGTTTATCGACAAGAACGCGGTTCTTGCCAACGCCACATCTATCTACGTAAAAAAGTTAGTTTTTCGCCAAGCATTTGTACATAAGTTATGTTGTTATATAAAATAAAACAAACTAGGTAAAGCCCATAAAACTTCTTAATAAATATGGTGGGCGAGATCTCCAAACTAAGAAGTCAATAAGAAGAAAGTAGTAAAAAGGCAATTCTTCTAAAACGTAAACTCACATAATTTCACTCACGTCCACCCATAAAAAAAGTTCATACTCGAAGAACCCTTTCCTTGAAGCTCCTTCCGTGCAAACTCAGGGTCGGAGTCAGTAGGGGGACTTTTTAAAAATTGACCTATGCTTGTGTCGCAAAAGTACGAATCAAGCTTCATCGGACTTGTGGGGGAGCGGAAGACTCTACCCCAAAGTAGTCATGTACCAACGCGTCTAGGGGCGGCTCAAGGGAGAGTGATTTTGGCGGTACGGCATTGTTAGTTACCTGAAGGGTAATTCTTACCTGAAGGGAAGTAGGAGGTCAAAATATGGTGGGTCGGAGTTTGCTGTTGTTGATACACAGGTGAAAACAGCTACCCATTTCTCAAGCTTTGTACCTCTAGCAAAAAATCGCCTCATCAACCCACACGATAAGCAAGAACCAAGTCTCGTTTGTAGAGATGTGTAGGTAATGCGTATGATATCACAAAAGTAATATCACCCTAAAGGGTAATGTAATATCACACATTACGCGAGTATTGTAACCAGTACACCAGTACACATCACATATTAGCTATATGAAGTAAAATCAACTTCTTTCGGATCAATTAGTAAAAAATTAAAACAAAAACACTTTTTTTGTGTGCTATCTATCTCGAGTAATGCGGTCGCGCGCAGGTAATGTTATAATGAAGTAATATGTGCTGAAGGTACGGATTAGGTACACGGTACACAGCATTTCTTCGTACTAAGCAACAAATTTCATTCAACATTTAGGGTGATGTGTAATGGTGCGGGGTGATATCACCTTTTCGAAAGTAATGAGTAATGTGATATGGAATTAAAACGTACAGTTTTGCGCATGTCTACTCGTTTGGCGCCTCGGAAAGCTTTGGGTTGACTGACTCCGTGCCAGCATCATGGATTCAAGATAAAATTTTATCGAGCCGACAGTTTAGTTCAGGTCGTAAAGAGCAGCACTTATTTTTACAAGTTAGTTTTACTGCCGCCTGGCGGACGGGTATTTGACAACTAGACACATAACTTCCGGAATTTGACGATGTAAAGAGCCTCCTATGAAATATTGGCAGCTGATAAGGGCAACAGTATACAGGACGTGTCAAAAAAGAATTGGGATTGAAATAGATTCTTGGTTCATTTGCTGGTATCGAAAGATGGTATAGTAGCCAGCACATGTGGCTGGACATGTTGACTTTGAGAGCGCCCGTATTCCGTAGTGGTAGGCGTGAATTTCGTAGTGCGATTGTCCAACCGCATGTGTTGGCTTCTATATCTAAACAAATTTTTATAGTATTATATTTATTATTATATTATCTGTTTTATTTTTGTATTAGATGTGAAGGACTATAACAGATAAAAACGCAGGAATTTCGTAGCCAGCATTTCCGGAAGATTTGCAAGAAATTTATTATTCTTTGCTTTAACTGTATATTGAAATTATTTGGTTTGTGATGTTCTGGGTAGGATAGGTACTAAAAATACTCTTCACTTTTTTCGATACAGATTTGAAGTTTACCTTAAAATATGGTCTGTAGGAAAAATGCTTGTAAATACGTACGTTAATAATGTAGCACTGAATATATAGATAATAGTATTAACGTACGTTCATAGCATAAGTCAATTTACTTTTTACAAACTTAAATTCATCATAATGTGTGAATCTATTAAAAATAGTTTAGTAAATGTTATGAACAGGAAATATGTGAAGTTATGTCATTTTCGCAGTTAACAATCTACAAGATTGAAACATTTTAGTAGCTCATGAAATTCTGTATTTATTTCCAAGGCTATTACTGTTTATTTGCTTCTAGTCAAAACGGAACGGCTAAAGAATTTTAACGCGCGTCCGTCGCTTTGCCCCGGGCTCTCCGCTTGCAATATGAAAGTTTTGTCACCCTAAATTTCTGAAGCACTTTTCAAGAATATTTTTACACTGTTCTTAAAGTTGCGCGGATATTCGTTCATTGCTGTGTATGTATATACATTGTTTTTATTTATTTCTTTAAGTAAATTATTCAGGTACCTGCTTATTTCAAAGGGATTTGATTGACGCTAAATATTATTTTATATTTTGGAAATTTATATGAACTATTTTCTAAGCAATTCTTGTCTATTACAAACAAGGTTACTAGAGATTGGTTAGATTTGAATTAATTTGTCACAAAAATGTAAAGGTTTATCCATAACGTTTTGTTCACTATTCAAGTACTTCATTTCACACTGAAATAGCGCTATTGAAGCTGTTTAAAATGGTGACGGTAAGAAAAAAACAAACAAATGAAAAAAATATACAAGTTTTATCACATGAAATGAAAAATGCATTAAAAAATACATGTTAAGATAAAAATACGTATAGGATAGGATATAGGATATTTTGTAGCAGATATTATAACTAACAGATATGCTAAAATATCTCCGATTCCGCACAATACTCTGAAAGAGCCAGGAACGCCGATTTACAGCTGAAACCTTCATGCAAGCAAAATTTTACGCTTCCGTTTGTTACAGGAAATATTTTAGATACTGAGTACTGATAAGGCCAACCTATTAAACACGAGCTAGTAATGCTGTTTTCGTACTGTAACTTACATGCAAGCAAAAGCATTTCGCTTGCAGTCACAGAAAATATTTTTTAGAGCACCTACTGATAGAGCAAACCTATTTTGAGACAAACCAAAGACGCAATGTATGGTGTGTATGTATGTATCTATCGCCGAGACTGAAAACTAGCAAATGACGAGGATTTTCCAAAAATCCCGCTTAGTATTCAAGAGTTGTCTGTCACACTGGTGTTCCGAGCGCATAGAAGAACATTCGCATATGGGGCCAAAAGCAATGTTAGGGAGTTGAAAAACTTGGAGCCAGCATAACCGAGCATAAACATACCATGCGCTTTGTATTTTTTAGGTAATATGAATATAAAAGCGCGTTTAACGGCAACTAGTATGGAGGTCACGTTGGCAATTCGTACAGGACTTTTTTTGGGAGATCGTTGGTTGTTTTTGTTGTGAGTATGAGAAAGCAAGAACAGATATTTAAATTAAAACGACTTATTTAAAATATTAATATGCAAATAGCTATATAGTTTATAGCTAAACTAAACATAGAATCCAACTCATCTTGTGGGTTTTTTTTTAATAGACCTTTGCTTGTGTCCAAAATGTCACGACCAATCAAGCTTCACCGGACTTGACATCTTGTGGGGTCATTTAAGTTTTATATAGGTAAGTACAGTAAAGAGCAAGTGCTAAATTGTTTGGACTTTGAACCGTTCTTAAGTCCATTGATTGAATAAGGAACAGAACTGCTGTACGCGTGTTCAACTTGCACTTGACCGTATGCAACCCAGAGAATAGACAGCAGTGTTCATTTGTTAAACTCAAGGATGCTCTATGTACTATCAGTATTTATAACATCAATGATTAAACCAACAACTACCGTGATAATGATATTTAACATGCTTTTAACACGTAGGTATTTTGTTAACATCTCCAGATCAAGAGGGAAGCTTATATCAGTAGGGGAGGTCAAGAAGGGATTTTTGATGTGATGGAAAACCTCAAGTTATGAGATTGGCCTGTGTAAGAACTAAGAGCTTAGATAGATTGATTGTTAGTTTAGTAAAAAATCTCATTAATGCACTGGCAACTTTCAAAAGAAAAAGAAACGTTCAAAATAATCTTGTAAGTTATGCGTCTGGGAACTTTTCACTCATTTAGCTTTCATTCCACAGCTGGCGCAGTTAATGAGTTTAGAATGAAACATCTGACTTTGAGTTTGTTCGACGTGAAACTCGCTAACGTATTGTATTAGTTTCTAATAGGTTTTCAATAGCTTTTGCAATAATCTCTTTACACTCCTTTAACAACGTCCGAAGACCTCAAGAAATTTGATTAATGAGCTTGGTAATTGGAAATTATTTTAAACACTTTTATATATTTTTAGCTGCATAGAATTAAGTTAAGTATAGAAAAATAAAGATATAAAAATGTATTAACAATTTAATTATTTAATTTATACGCGTACCGTACCCTTTCTAGGTAACTTATGAGCGCAATGTTAATAAGTATATTATATATCATCTACTTCTTATCACTAATTAATAACAGATGAGGGTAGAAATTCCTTATCAGGATCTTAGATCATTAGATTGACACCAGGAGCCAGGAGACGGGACATTAATTTGAAAAGTGATTCAACTTATTTTCTTCAGTATTCTTTCTCCAGTTTCATTTCATACTAAATAGATTTTTAAAATTTCCTTCTTTCCAATCTAGACTCGCAATTTCTTTATTATTGATTTCTATCATTAGTAAACCCAGTTTCCTTTGCTTTTTTTGTAATTATTTGATTCTGTTCCTTAGATATTGCATTTTTCTTTGTATCCTGTTTGAAATTATTCTTGTCTAAAATAAAAGCACAGAAATTTGAAAACTGAATGTGATCTAATTCAAACACACGTCATTGTTCATTCTCATTTAAGTGCTAGATACACAGAAAGCGTAGGCGTAGCGGAGACGAAGGCGTTTTTCTGTAGTTTGAATTTCTATTCCGGTTTCTGACATTGCATGTGGCGTTATTGGTGTGACATTGTTCATACAATTTCCAAAACTACAAAAAACACGACGTCAGCTGCTTTGTTAAATCTTTACCGCGCTCACTTTAATCATAATATTTCCAATATATTTTTCTGACTCCCTTATACTTTTTGAGGTGGTCGTATAATGATCACCCTGAGCCCCTTGCGTGAGCTTCAGAGCGAAAACGAATCTGTCCCATGTGAATCCCTTCTGGGACGGATAGCACGCGTCTATAAGGTTAAAATACTGTTAGATCAAAGGCGACAACACAACATTTCGCGTATTCAAAGATTCAGTAGTTAGGAAATAAATACGGTTCATAGACCTTGAGCTGTCCTTGATTTTCTTTACAATATAAAGGCATTTTCATCAAATCATGTATAAATAGAATATAAACAAGTTAATAGGACGCTATTGAAATCGCTGTGTCACTGTTTCGAGTATAATAATATTGTTAGGAGAAATTAAGAAAGATTTATAAACTAACAATTTGATTCATGAGTTAAATATTTCAAATTTATAGAAATATTAACTGAATTATAATTTTATTCAATGTAAAACTTAAACTTCTAAATACAATAATACATTAAAAAATTTATTATTGGTCACAGACCTTATTCAAACAGTCCACCCCGGATCATCCCTGGCCCAAAAGTACCCATCACACTAGCAGTGTTGCCGCGCTGTATGGCGATGGATAACCTTTGGGCAAGATATGAAACGGAGCGGGTATCATGCCCTCTCTCTCTCAACCTCAACAATTCCATGTATCTAATAATAATAATGTGATCAGTACACACATCAGTACAATTTCGGTGAAGGAAAACATCGTGAGGAAACCTGCACATGCCAAGGCTGAAAGTTGACCACCAGACAAAATAACTGAACCATTTGTACACGATGTGGTAAAGAATTACGTAAGAGACGTTTTAAACCGACTTTGACTGAAATATTGTAATTTTCTACTTGTATGAACAAAACAGTTGCAACAAAATTGCTAGAGAGGGGATCGAGAGCACCTCTTGTTAATACAACCGATATTATTTGGCGGATTTCCAAAATAATTACTTACAGTCATCCACTCAGGCTTTGGTTTTCGGTTTAAGATCTTCGAATGCGGTATTTCATTTAACAATTCATCATCATCATCATCTCAGCAGAAAGACGTCCACTGCTGGATTATAACAATTAGTAAAGTAATTTAATTAAATAAACATCTTAGACCTTTTATACGTAAAGCATTCAATATTATTAGTAAAGTTGTTAGACAGTTAAGTGACAGTGAAATAACGAAATTACTAAAGTTCATAATTGCAATATTCCAAATAGTTTCAAGGTCAGCCTAGATAATAACTAATAAGTTATGAAGAAAAGTAAACTTTGGGAAAGAAGTAATTTTAAATTACATTATATATAACAAGTGTAAAATTTTAAAACTGTATGAAGTACATGACCTTGCTCCTTAGCAACCTACGAACTAAAAATTAAAAAGTAAAACGAAGTGTTCCATTTTCAAAACAACCACATCAAAGAACAATAACAGTTTCGTAGAGCCGCTGTAAAACGAGCCTCCAATCCGGCGTTGTATCAAATATTCATTATCCATCGTAAAGGGTTTCGCAGAGTAATTTGGCAGACTGCACCGGCGGAGATGCAGGATTACCTAACAACTGCAGAATACCTATACTAGGTACCTATACTACTCTATACTTATCTATCATGCTTCCTAAATATTATTCTATTAACAAATATAACTGGGGAAAGTCTCAGAAAACAAATATGTTGTTCGACGGATCCCCACCGGGATTCGAACCCGGAACCTCATAACGTCCAACGAGCTTTTGACCACTCGACCACGCAGGTTTTTATAAGGTGATGTTTTTTTTTGGGCGGGTTTTTCTTTATATTGGTGTGCGCGAAATTGTACCACGTGACATGTCACAAATAAAAAAAAACTCTCAAAATTAAAGTTCAAGTCGTTTGCCGCTAACTATAATGTTTAATTTGCAATGCGAAACATTCGCCGCTTGCAACTATTGATAGTTGCTTTTTAACCCCGACGAAAAAGAGGGGTGTTATAATTTATATAAGTTTGACGTGTGTGTCTGTCTGTCTGACGGATGCGCCGATTTCGATCTAGTTTTTTATGTTTGCAAGGTCACAGAAGAAAATAATAGTACTACCCGGCAGGCAAGGTGTCACAATCGAGAGTGTTCTTAGCTATGATCCAAGAAAATATCTTCAGCCATTTGAAGATTATCAGCTCTTTTCTAGTTGTTGAAAGGATCAAGTAACGGTTTTGTGGCGGGTGTTCTTAATTTTTTTAATTTAATGTTGTCTATTTAAATTCTTTTGTAAATCAGCAAAGCCCGGTTCTGCCAGCCCTTTAGTTTCTACAGCATCTTTATGAAGCTCGCGATAATTCATTTCTCAAGAACCTCAAAGCTATGACTCGCCGCGCGACACTTTAAATTGGATTCGCGAGCTGCCTCGGCTACACCGCAGGTATGGATCTAGAATTATATTTTTTACAATAATATATCTAGATATTTATGTACAGAAGCCTTGCGGCGCGGCGCTACGAAATACGGGTACTCTCAAGGTCAACATGTCCAGCCGCATGTGTTGGCAACGTTGTACCTAACCATAAACCGACAACAATTCTAATGCAGCTTTAATTTAAAAGTAACTTGTCTTATTATCTGTCTGATTATTTTAATGACTTCAAAAAAGATGCTCACTTTTTTATAATTTTCAGTCCGTTTTAATTCGAACTCGTTATATTTTTTTAATAACTGTGTAGCTTGTCTGCTTTGCGTGTAGGTTTTGAGGTTAACCAGTGTCTGCCGCCTATGACTTCTGATATGGATTACACCCATAGACAGTAGGCGGGATCGAAGACTCTACCTCTTTCTTTCGTGCTCTAGCAGACTTCGGAGCTGGAACCGCCGGTATCTAAGGCGTGCGTTTTTCCACTGGCCATTGACTCAGTTTCTGCTTTACTGATGTCTTTTCTTTAATCATGTTACTGTATTATATAGTAGATATATCGGTATTAAACAGGTACATAATATAGAATATAATTTGACTCAAAAGAGTATATGACCAACTTTTGGGAAATTGAAATCTTACACAATTTTTTTGAGTGTAAATTGTACAAATCCCTAATATCTTTTATCTATCAATCATTTCGCGGGCAATGTAATAATTGTGACAGCTCATTTAAATCTCGTCTGTTAATTAGTATTCGATCTGAAAAGCGATTTTCTGCTAATGAATAAGAGCTAATGGCTACCAATTATGTCAACGAATTTGACTTGGCGTAATATTACTTACTTACTAACAGCCTTTGTGGTCGAGTGGTCAAATACTCTCGTCAAATGTTCCGGGTTCGAATCCCGGTGGGGACTCGTTGAACAAATATCACTTTGTGAGACTTTCCCCAGTTTGGTTAGGACATAGCAGGCTGAATCATCTGATTGTCCGAAAAAAATATGATTCCGTGCTTTGGAAGGGACGTAAAGCCGTTGGTCCCATTTACTATCTTCGGATGTAATTTTTACTTGGGCTATGTCAGAAGTCATACGCGGCACAATGATTCTGACACCAGGGTTTGTGAAATAGGTTAACCACACGCTATTTGAAGGCGTGATATTGTAGATGTATGATACTAAGGTTGTATGTATGTTGGAAGATTAAATACCTGAGTCCGTCCCTGTATTAACATTACAAGCGTGCCTAATGCAGAGTTATGTTGTTTAATTGAAATTACAGTACATTGTGTGGTAAATCAAAAACTTAATAAATTGTATACTGAACACGTTTTCAAGTTATGAAAGTTAGTAGACGGTTTCATAATTTCAAGGCTCTAAAGGGTTATTTCAAGGCTATACAGGGTTATTTTTGAATCAATGACCTGCACAAAGCTTGGTATTTTAGGTATAGTTGTATTTTTTAAAAAGAACGCCTATCTTGATTGATTTTAGTCCCGAACACGTTAACCCTATTAACGAAAAATTGGTTTATATTCTAGCCATAATTTGAAGACATATCGTGTCCTATTGCTTAACAATAATCTGACCCTACATCTTTAAAGACAGAAAAAAATGTAATATTCACCATTCTAGAACAATCTTCACATCGATTAACTGACTAAAACCCAATCGAGTTCCAAGTTTAAAAAGCGGACGGCGGCCGATACAGTGCAATAACGAACTTCGGAGAACAGAGCAAACAGGCCGCTGGCAGGCGTCCAGCCAATCACCGCGCGCTGCAGAATTAACAGGCTCGTAGCCAATGATGGAGCGGATTTTCATGATTCTGTATTGGCTTAGCATTAGAATAACCGAGGTTTTGTGCTTGGGCACAGGGATCGGAACCGGTTTTTCATACACTTTATAAATCACGCTAGTTTAAACCCTATCCGACTATAGCTCTAACTAAGATCACTAAGGGTAGGTTTAGTCCGAAATTGGTACCTAGGTTCAACAATAATTTAATCAAAGATTAAATAGTCAACGCCATAATATCAACAAATTAAAAGGCCAACCATTTAAAACATCAACGGTTTCCATATTATGTTCCCCCAGGAACGAAATTGGTACCTAGGTTCAACAATAATTTAATCAAAGATTAAATAGTCTAATTGGGGAACGGAATTATATCTGTTTTTCGAACGATATTAACAGGGATTTCAAAACCGGTTTCGATCCCTGCTTGGGCATTTATTTTTTGGAAATCTTTTGTTCTTGAATAACGATTTGAATCGAACTTAGAAAAACTCAAGATCTCCAATCATATCGCTCATCTATTACTACAAAGACGTAACTGTCATTTTACAAATTTTACAGGAGAGCGTTTTAAAGTTTTTTTTAATGTTCTGTTTCGTTTTATTATTTCACTTTATAATATTTACAACTGCAACTAGGATATTTTGGATGTTTAAATACATAGGTAGAGTACAATAGCAAAAACATTTAAAAAAGTCAAGTGTAAGTATAAAAAAAACCACTTGAAATGATTTGACACATACAATTGTGTCATTGTTGCATTGAAAATGTTTTATTTTGGAAGTTGTGACACTGAAATAGGTATTAGTTAATTGTATTTAAAACACTTTATTTGAGATAATAATTCATTACAGCTTTATTGAATACTGAATAATTAACAGTACTTAATAGCAGGTAAATCACAGGTGAATTAGTATTTTTATCGTAATTTCAAACCACTTACTGAATAATTAACAGTTTTTTTAATAATTTCGTGTTGGTACATAAATCATAGATTCATTTGTTATCCTTATATCAAAATACTTATTAAAATAACACAAGGCCATCGCTAGTCACGGCTTTTTCATTAAAAAAATACTTTATGTTGGTTTCAAACCCAGGTACCTTACAGATAGTAGGACGCCCTTTTAAGTTATCAATGAAAATTATTATTTTGTGTTTTTGCTTGTGTTTTAGTAGCTTCATTTTGCCTTTGTTCAAATATTTTTTTAACTTTCTTCTAAGCCTGGAGTATTCCAGCAAAAGGATTCTCATACTCTCGGACAGTCAGGCCGCATTAAAAGCACTGGCGTCCAATGAAGTAGCATCCAGAATTACTCTGACATGCATTGATGCCCTAAATTAACTGGGCAGCAAAAACTCTGTGTGACTGGGCTGGGTGCCTGGACACTCGGAGTCGGGGGGAACGAGCCGGCAGATCAGCTGGCAAGGAAAGGGTCTGGCGCCTGACCCATTTTACCGGAACCTATGCTCGGGGTGCCGAAATCCGGCTCAAGGCGCCAAGTGGTGGCTTGGGAAATAGAAATGGCCTTGCACATTCGAAACAGTTTTTTCCAGGTTTTCTCCACAAATCAAGAACAAAAACTCGTCCGGTTGAGTATTCGTGTTCGGGCATTAGGGCCCTTACTGGGCATTGTAAACTCAATAAGCACATGAACAGGCAGAATGGGCTTATCAGAAAACTCTTACTGTAGATTCTGTGCAGACGAAGAGGAAACCGCACTTCACATGCTCTGTGAATGTGATACTCTCATCAACAAAAGGAGCAAAGGGGTAGATGGAACTTTTGGTTTCTTTACTTATAATAACAGATTCAAAATCCAAGCATTCGTTTTCCTCTATATTTTTAGAGAAAGGAGCAGGAATTCGGCCTTCTATGGCTATTGTTAACATTTTTATATTGCAATTACTCCCAATTTTATTACCATTTAAAATACCTAGTTTAATTCACCTTATTTTTCTTTAAAAAATCATTACTAGCAAACAAGTACATAGATAGATTCATGTTTTATTGCACACACAACACATACAAGTAAGTACCTATTTAAAACAATAAAAAAATAATGATCTTAACTTGAATGCTATTTTTTTATTTACTTTTATTTAGATTTTATTTTTAAGACTTACTTTTTATGTTACTACTTTTAGTAAAATTGAAGAAAAACATAAATACAGTATTTTATGTTTTAAAATTACACCTGTTTCTTTTAAGTAAGTCATTATTTCATTCAATTTTAAGAGCTTTTAGTTAAACACTGACACAAAATACATATACAAAGGTATTGTAGCTTACAAAATATATTATTATTCTAGTGCTACAATGACAAAAAATACAATTACGACACTGCAGATCTCAAAAAATAATTTTGTCTTGGTGCTACATAGACAGAAAATAACATTTACGTCGTTTGGCACTTAAAAATATAAAAAAATATGCGCAACTGACCAATGTGGCGTCGTTACACTCAGGGCGAGTAAAATTTTGTACCGGTGCAACAAAGACAGAGGCGCCATCTTACGCTCATTTGTTGAACAATAAATACGTCTTTTTAATACCATACGTATTGGTCATTTTGGAACATTCTGGCATCATTAACTCATTTTTGCATTTTGTGACAATTACGTCTTTGTAGTAATAGATGAGCGATATTTACTACTTTACAAAAATAACCACTTTACCGAAATTACAACTGTTTCATAATGACTGCTGCTTTTTACAAAATGACCACTTTACCAAAATGTCAAATTTTTATAATGACTAATTGCTTTCACAAAATGTCCACTTTACTAGAGGTGGAAATAGCGCGCTTTGCCTTCTCTTAATGACAGTCAGATGGATTGTTATCAGCACGGTCTAACAAGATAAGTTCTTCTCCTATATAAAGTGACGCTGGAACATGCCTACGTCATCAGCGATAGACAAAGAGCAACATATATAGATTATCGCACGTGCAAGCAGGATGACCACGAATACGGGCGCTCTCAAGTCAACATGTCTAGCCACATGTGTTGGCTATGTACCCGTGAACTTCTGTCATGGAAGTCAACGGCCCTAGCCACTTGATTACCAACACTCCGAAGCTAGAGTCACTAACAATTTAATCCCATACAACCGTATACGCAACTACGTAGAGTATACGTGAACGTGGTGCTGCTTGGGGGGACTGGTCTGCTCTAGTCGATTGCCGATTGTTTTATTGTTTGTATAGTTTAGTTTTTCTACTTTGACTGGTTGCCTTCCTTTAATTTCATATTTCGGCTGCACTCTTTGTTATATTAATCAAATTGTATAAAATAATAATTACCTATGTAAAAATATTTTGAAAAGATGCAACGCCTGTGGAGTTTCTTCCGGCGGGTTCTTCTCCACAGAAGACAGCCAAATTGTGAACCCGCCCTGACGTCAAAAAGTGATTTGTGAAATCTTACTTTGAATAAACACTATTTGACTTGACTTGACTTGACTATACGATTAGTAGGTACTGTGACATTAGTCATGCCATCTCTTTTGTTTGTCGGCATGGCTGCAAGTACATTCCAAATTTAAACCTTTTTCGAGACATATTTATTTTCATGGGTTGTGTCAGTGGGTTTTTGACACTTCCTGCTAGGTCGCGCCTGGACAGAATAGTTCATTAAGTGAAAAGTTAAGGGAAAGAACCCTTTCCCTTATAAATTTCTTTGATGTGTTATTATTGTGCTGTGCTAAGCGAATAAAGGAAGTGTCTTTATAAAATACCAAGGTCTTGTGATTCTGAGGCTGCCACGCCAACTCCCTTGTAGTACCTACTATGCGAGCCAAATAAGAATAGGACTGTCAAGACGCCATTTGATAGTCCCTCCTTTTCTTATTTGGCAAATTAGAAAAGGAGGGACTGTCAAGATGGCGTCTTGACAGTCCTATTCTTGTTTGGCACGCATAGTACACGCTGACTTCGTAATACCTTTATCCGGGGCATTCGAGCAAATCGCCCGGATTAGCCTTCTAAATTAAAATCAGAATGTCGTCGGAGCCGGTCATAAATAATTCAATCGACACGAACCCATCAATACGTCGGTTGAATACTGTAGCTGGTTAATCCTCGAGCGAAAGCGATTGTGCTTTGATGCGGGGTTTCCACGATTTTGGGGGATGTGGTTCAAGTCATAAAAGGTTTAAGTTGAAAGATTTCCATTGCTGGACAAAGAATTACGAACGGTCTTTGCTTTGTTACAAAGCTAAATTTAGAAGACCTATCGTCGCTTTGAAATTATAAACAGTTATCGTTCTGCTAAAAATGGTTCGCACCTAAATAGGTTTCTACTGAGTGTACTTTTTTAATTTATCACTATTTGTTGAGGCGGACGAGAGTTCTTCCTCTCCCAGCTCCTACCGAAATAAATAATATAGTCTGTAACAGAAGGACGGACGATCATACAACTCGTGGTCGTATAAGATATTCTATTTCGTTTTTGAGGTACGAGACCCTAACATTTGCTTTTTAAAAAAAAATAGGTGAGCACTCACAAGACGCCTGGCAGATGTGAAACATCTAAATTATTTAGTACAGCTCATATGCAAAAAAGAACAGATTACGACAGTTGTGAACCCGCCTCGACGTCGAAAAATGATTTGTAAAATCTTACTTCGAATAAAACATATTTCATTTTCGAATCGCGACCCGGCCCTCCACTCGTCCTGCCCGATGCCCCGGCGCAGCGGCTCTGCTCGCCCTGCGTAGCATGCTATAGACAATACAATACAAAACAATATACTTCGACAATCAGTTTTACCCCTTGCCTGACCCTCGCCTATAGATGTTTCACATCAAAAGATTAAATGTACGTAATCTAACAATACATTTATTACCTTAAAACATATCATTTGAATGTACAATTTCAGGACACATCTAAAATCGTAACATTAAACAATTCCCGAGTAAACTGTTTTATAAAATTTCCTAAAAATGTTGATAGAAATAGAAATGTTGGTTGATTGAGGACTAACGAAATGGAAATCGGTTTTCGAGGAATAGATCCTTTATTTACTCACACTAAACAAGTTAGAAAAGCTTGTAAAGCTTTCGTGATGACCAAAAGGACCGCACTTAGATTTATTTTAAGTCTTTTCACTTGAAATCGGTCTATTATTGTCTAAACCCCAAATATACAAACATTACGCAGACCACGTGTAGAAGAAATTGTGGAAGACCCTGTATTTCAGAATAAATTCAAATACGTTACGATGCCATTGATTTCAGAATAGGAAATTAGATTTAAGTATTAAATTTTTTTCATAAGATCAAATTATTCTTATAAACAATAACATAATAAATCAATAGAGGCGAGCCCACAAAAGCGATAGTAGAGCTATCGCGGTTCAATATCGAAGTTAATATACCTCCTGTAACACAGATTGCACCCGCTTTCTACAAGACAGGCTGCATATAAACTCCGATATCGTCCCGCTGCCCGCCCTTACCCGCGTCTTATATTATATTATACAAACACTTATATATCACTAACACAGTCCTCTGTTTCTCAAATTAGGATATACCTCGGTTTTAAGATTCAGCGACTCAAAAAAGAGTAGTCTTCACAAGGTACGTTTAATACATGTCAAGTAAACATAAGTAACACGTAAAGTATGTGTAATACATGTACATGTCAACTACATAACACTTTCGTGTTTGTAAAGCCATTATGCCCCTCTCATCGCTAACAGTTGCACCACGTCCCAAGAGTGGGATTACCCGAGATTTTTTCCCACTAAGCTGGACGTAATTGGATCCTAAATTGACCGTGGTACGAACAGGCCCGGGTCCAGAAGAATAGTCTTTTTGTTTTTGTTCTTATAAAATTTTGTTCTAGTGAAAACAGCTTTGAATGATGGTTGGTTCTTTGCGTAAGTTTTATTGGTGTTCTATATTTGTATCTGATCACGATTTTAAACTAAAAGGTAACAGTAACTATGGTCGAGTGGTCAAACGATCGCCTCAAGTTATAGAGGTTCCGGGTTCGAATCTCGGTGGGGCTCTTCTAACAAATATCAATTTGTGACATTTTCCCTAGTTAGGTTAAAACATAGCAGGCTGACGGTTATAAATGTCTATCTCTTGTGTGCTTTCTTGTGTGTTAATTAATTTATTTTTAATCTATTACCTCCTCCAGGCCCCTTTCAAATCTGAACAACAAATTACAATTCTCTTAGTATATTACTTATTCAACAAAACCTCGAGCGCATGCCCTAGCTTAATGTTAGCATTATTCTACTGATCGAACTGTAAAAATAATAATCATGTGTTGGACACATTGCTTGCTTGCTTTTCGTATGGGTTTCGAGGTTTAACCTACCTCACAAACTCTGGTGTCAGAATTATTGAGACGCCTAAGGCTTCTGATATGGCTCATGTAACGACTATATCCGTAGATCATAGCCGGGACCAACGGCTTTACGTGCCTTCGGAAGCACAGAAACATCTTTCTTTTCGGACGATCAGGTGATTCAGCCGGCAACGTCCTAACCAAACTGGGGAAAGTCTTACAAAGTGATGTTTGTTTGACATGGTCCGCACCGGGATTCGAACCCGGAACCTCCGTAACGTCGTCAGGCAAGCTTTTGACTACTCGACCACGGAGGCACACTCACACATTGACACATTGGACACATTGTTGTACCAATCTAAACGAATTCATTACTATTGTCACCATTAGCACCACAAAGGCTGGTGTCCGCGGGAGGATATTTGCATGCCCCGACAATACAAACTAACAATTGCATCCAAATTGCAGTTAATAACGCTTGCACTTCCGTGCGAACGCATTTATGACATGCACACACTGGTTGATGTTGTCATGTGATTCGTGATTACTTACATCAGGACCTAAAAGTTGTTAGTAGAATAATACAATAAGAATAATAAAACTGTCAGTCATACGAGGAGGAAGTATTTTTCAAGATAATTTTGAACACACAATACTCGGAATTCTCCCATACAAATTACATAATATACCCATATTATATACCTTTAACATATTGTATCTTCAAACAAGCTTCAAACTATAAGTTTGATATTCTAGTTTCTGCTGATGAGTTGATCAGCTCTGTTCACCCTGTTAAAAATGTGTGTTTGTTTGTCTAATTGAATTGATCCCTAAGAATCGAGTGTCTCCACAACGACTGTCGCCACAATAAGCCGCTCCAAGCAGAGTGTCAATAACACGAATCTCTTTTTAAAGAACTCAGACTATGCAATAGGTTTGTTCTACGAATACTATTTTTTTTCAGAAGTTTCGGAGGAGTTGCTGTTTGGAGTTTGGAGGAGCTAACTAAAGTAGGTGATACAGATACTCGTACTGCTACGAAGAACGGTGAATATCTTTGCCTACTCTCTCTCTACACCTTGTTTGACTAATTTTGTTTTTGTCAAATGACTATATCAGACTCTGTGTAAAATGCGTATGTTCAGCCGGTTTAACGGTAATGCGATGCAAGTCCATAACTGCATGTTCTGAGCTTGACAGTTCAATTCGGCGCACTATTTGTTTGGCAAACATTTTGTCCATCGATAAAATGCGGGCTTATGATTCGGCAGTAGTTTGATTTGTAGTGTTGAAACTGTTGAACCCTGAATTTCGGTTAGTTTCGCTATGGCACCCTCTCAAAACACCTATCAAAAAATAAAAAAATCTTGCTTTTTCACGCTTCAGTTTATGGGACTGTTGAAAAGAAAAGTTTTACGGTGTAATTTAAAAAAATACACGACATGCTCATTTAAAACAGTAGATTTAGAAAACCAAGACTATTTAATATTTTATCTTAATTAATAGTACCTATTTTTTAATATTTTTGTAACTTTTTTCAATCGTTCATTATGTATTTTTAAATAATATAATAATTTTAATACCATTTGAATATTTCATTGTTGATTTTTATTAATAAGACTAAATATAATAAATACAAGACTGGTTTAGTATTGAAAACCGACTAAAAAGTAAGTCATTAGAGATTTGATTTCACATTGATAACAGAACAGTAGTCAGAATAAGAACGACATAAAAATACAAAAAGTTTTTCAAGAGACACGGTTTACTGTTGTTGAAGAATGAACGGTTACTTGGGTGACATTTTAGAATCAAAATTTGCAGAATTTCGTACCTCATTATCTTTCATTATATTATGCATCCTGGTTGTAATCGGATACGGTATGAAATTCTGTAGGAGTAATACTATATTTATCTATACTAATATTATAAAGAGGAAAGATTTGATTGTTTGTTTGCATCGAATAGGCTCCGAAACTTCTGAACCGAATTTGAAAATTCAACCACTATCATTACAATATCCCCGGGTAACATAAGCTATTATTTTATTTTCCATTTTTTTCCTTAAACTCCAAGGTGTAAAAATGTACGTAAAATATTCCTAATAATTTAATAGGCTCCTAAACTCCTGAATCGACTTTGATGAAACTTGCTACAAATATAAAATAGACATTGGGAAAGAATAGGCTAACTTTTACCGCGGGATAGTTCATCATTACAACGGGAAAAACTGTTAACGCGTGCGGAGCCGCGGCGAAAAGCCAGTGTTATTTGATAGCTAAATAGCATGTTGTATTGTATTCTATAGCACATTTATTATTTTAAAGTTATTGGCAGACCTTTACTTGACACTGGCACAAAGTGTAACTAGTGCCATAACAAAAAAAAAAGTTATTGGCAACTACGAGCACGCTACGAGATGTCGTAGCAACGTAGTAGGCGTAGACCAAGCGCTACGATTTAATTTTGCTACATAAATAACCATTGACATGAATGATATTATGCTGTATTTTTAATTGATACCTAGTTTATATTTCAATAAGAGCTTTTTTACGTAAGCAGAAATGATATTGATATGAGAATGGGACGGTTTAATTTTTATTTAACTTAAAACCGTTAATAAAACAGCGGTATGGAATTTTTCATTAAAAATACAATATTTTCCTCTGTAGATAATAAGCTAACACATTTTCTGTGAAAACTTATAAACACCATATTCAACTCGTTATAACTGGTTAAACTGTCTGTAATACCAGTTTACACCAGTTTAATTGCAGTCGAGTCGCGGCGCAATTATTTTAATTGTGATATAAACGTTTGAGGCTCACTTAATTGCAATAGTAAAGCTTCTCATGCCTCGTTTGCGGTTGATTTGGCGAGTGTAGTGGCATGCTAGTTGGTTATCTATACTAATATTATACTATAAAGAGGAAAGATTTGATTGTTTGTTTGGGCATGAAGATAGAATAGATTTTGGGAAATAACCTATTATGCTACCTTTTATTGCGGGAAAATTCTTTATTTCCACGGGAAAATCTGTCAGCGCAAAGCCGCGAGGCGAAAAGTTAGTATATAAATAAAATTATGTAGGACACACAGCTATACGACCCCAAACTAGGCAGAGCCTGTGCTATGGGTTTCAGATATCCGATATATTATACACATAGAGACAATAATTTACTTAAAAGAATATACAACATTCAGACACAAGGCAAACACAAGAGCTGATCACACGAATGTTTGCTCTGGGAGGAGTTTGAACCCGCGACCCTGTGTTTCGGATTGTTGGAAATCTTGCTCCAAGACCTTCCAGAATTTGCTGTGCAGCTCTTCTACACAGCCTGTGTATTTTTGAAGCGAACCCAATAAATAAAAGAATAAAAAATATTTATTTACTTTTACCAGAGCATTTTGATAATTGTCTTATTTTGAACGTAGCTTAACTAAAATTACTCGCGAATAATAATTAGATGCTATTTAACACCTGCAGACTGACACAATGAATAGGTGAAGCGGATTATTAAAACATTTCAGTACCTAATATTACAATTAAATTGACTTTTACACATACATACCTGTAAATTTTGTTAAAGTTTCTGATTTCTGACAATTACAGTAAAATTGGGTTAAAAGGTACAGGACTCTTTGAATAAATGGAAACCAATAATATGAAGAAAATTTTTATGAAATAAGTGATGATCATAGTTTTTTTTTTAAACTTGAAATTCTTTACCCAAAAGGAAAATTATCTTTGCGGTGCACACGAATGGCAAATATTTTTTATATACAAACATTTTAAATAACTTATTTCGCAAGTTTTCAAGATCTTTTAAACGCATTTTGAAGAATTCATTTGTCAAGTGATAAAAAGCTTTTTAAGAAGCTTTCTTATACTAAGTATTAAGCCTCGGAATGACTCGGGGGTCACAACAACTCGATAAATAAGGAGTTAGTTGCGAGCGAGGCCTGCTCGTAAAACTAGCGACATAAACTCTGAAAGGTTGACGACAACTGGCTGCGAATCACTAGTTTACGCTGAATTAGTTTTAATTCTATGATCGGAATTTCAGGACATGGGAAAGTCTGAACAAGAGTGAAAACATTGATAATAAAATATGACAAAGGATTTGAAACTTTTATTTCAAAAGGCTTGGAGTATATCAGCATTTGAATTTATATTATTTAAGGAATTATCTAAAGACATATTCTGATGCATAAAACCTGTATGTATTCTGTAGCATAAGGTTATCATAATTTTCTTAAGACTACTATAACAGCCTACTTCTAGATATAGGCCTCTCTTTCTTATCAATCCCGATGTCGACGAAAACATAGGAGTGATAAAAGTTCGACGTATATCTATACTATAAAGAGGTAAATGGGTTGTTTGTTTGCATTTAATAGGTTCTGAAACTACTGAACCGATTTTAATGAAAAGATAGAATCGACCTTGGGGTACTCCCCATAGACTAGCTACCTTTTACCGCGGGAAAATTGTTAACGCAGGCGGAGCAGCAAGGCAAAAAAGCTAGTCTGACATAAAATAAATTACCTCTATATGGTCTATCTGTAGGCGGCATCATAGCTCCCGAACAGGTTATCCGATTTTCACTTCTTTTTTTCTGAAGGTGTCATTTTTGAAAAGTATTATTAGATATACTATATTAATTTCAATGATTTTTTGTCTTAATTTCTAACATGAATGAGTAGAAAAAAGGAAGATTTGTCCAAGGCGCTAATATTATTCTACAAAGTCGTCGGTGGACTATTCTCATTTTGACAAACACATAACTCGCTTCACTTTCCCAACTGTACTTATCGGACCCGCGCAGTAAAGGTTTGTTCAGAAAGAGACAGTACATGTTTTATACGATGTATATTTTATTATAATACTCCAAACATCAATCCTATGGTTGGGAAAGGTAGTGGGGACTAGATCTAGAGGAAAAACACCACACATAGACATAGATATAGACATGGACATTATTTATTTGACAGAGACAGACAGACACAATAAAACACAAAAAACAATAAGAAAAATAATAGAAAAACATAAAAACTAACTCAGCACATAGATAAAACTAAAGACAAATAAAAAAAACTTGAAAAAGAAATAAAAAATAAAATAAAAGAAGAACAAGTTACAAGTAACAAGTTATACATTAAATTAGAAATTAAACCGCTGGTTAGACCATACTCAACATGCCCATCACCATTGAGCGTATATAGAAATGACACCGTGAATCGCACTCATAGTCAAGTTGGAGGTCGCAGCCTCCAACTTATATCGCGTTTGTCGTTTGTTTTTATTCTCGCCGTGCATTCGGCCCGCCTCCTGCTGCCGCCATGTTGGCGCATAGAATGTTTCTCTAGTACTTGTACTTACGTAATTTCTCAATGTTTACACCGCTTTCCGGCAGGCTGCTGAAGATAAAGACTCTTGGAACAAACTAATAGTCCATAGAACTTCAACTAAATTAGGATCTAGTCTTCCACGAATGCGATATCATTGATTTAACACACAAAATTCCATTCCATTTGAAACGTACATACCTTTTAGACGTTATACGAGTAATTTTCCCGTCTAAACCGACCCGTAGAGATGACAAAAATATGAGAAAAGTTTAGCAATACCAGCTATATTGCGGCCCTGAGTTTTTATTCCACTGGCGCGGCCGAATTCAATTGCCTCCTCAAATAAATAACCCAGTTAATAAGATGAGTTTTGCAGTTGATACCGAAAAGTCCAGCAATACTTCTTTATCTTTTTACTTGGAATGGGAACTGAAAATTATTTTTGTGTGCGCATTTTGTATTTCAACTACTTAATTTGAAACTCAACGTCAGATGTAGTATATTGTGTAAGCCTAAAGTGAGCAAGCAGTGTTACGATAGTAGAGTTTCGGAGGCTATTGTTCAGCAGTGGAAGATGAACGTCCGATGGAAGTCGACAGCCCTAGCCACTTGGTCACCGATGCTCACCTTGTAGATATATATATATACCTATCTTTATAATTATACAACATCCAAACACAAGGGTTGGAATGGTAGTACCTACCAGCACAGATGTCGTAGTAACTAGTAACTAGATTACATATCATCGTCATAACTATCTATATTGATTCTTAAGTAACAACCGCCGTCGTCGAGTAGTCAAAAACAACGAAGTTACGGAGGTTCCGGGTTCGAATCCCGGTCGAACAAATATCACTTTGTGAGACTTTCCCCAGTTTAGTTAGGACATTGCAGGCTGAATGATGTCGTTGTGGGGATCCTTGGGAGAGGCCTTTGTCCAGCAGTGGACGTCTTTTGGCTGAGATGATGATTGCAGGCTGAATCACCTGATTGTCAGAAAAGAAAGATGATTCCGTGCGTCAGAAGGCACGTAAAGCCGTTGGTCCCGGCTACTATCTACGGATGTAGTCGTTATATTAGCCATGTCGGAAGCCTAAGGTGGCTCAACGATTCCGACATCAGGGTTTGTGAGGTAGGTTAACTTTGAAACTTACACGATAAGCAGTTAAGCAATTCTTAAGTGTCGATATCAAGGTGAGAGCGTCGGTGGCCAAGTGGCTAGGGCTGTTGACTTCCATTCGGAAGTTCGCAGGTTCAAGCCTCGGCACGTACCAATGTGTTTTCGATTTTCGAATTCATTATGTACTTTTATTCGACGCTCTTACGGTGAAGGAAAACATCGTGAGGAAACCTGCACACACCTGCGAAGAAATTCAAAGGTTGTGTGTGAAGTTGACCAACCCGCACTGGGCCAGCGTGGTCGACTAAAGCCTATTCACCCTAATATTAGGGTAGGCTCGAACGTATATGAGCTGTTAACGAACGATATCAAGGTACTCATAAACAAAGAGTAGGTATTCGTAGTTGTTAACTCTAGCTTTATTTAAACAAAAACAGAAACAGAGCCAGTAAGTGCTAAGAACTACTCCTCATAATTACGAAGCGTATTTTCCCGACTTTCCTAACAGGATTTGGTGGAATAAACTCCAAAGGCGACTGCAGCAGTGTTGGACAAACACACAAACCCGGGGGGTGCAGCTGAGCAAAGCTTGTTAAAGAAAAAATATGCATCTTGTTAATTTCTGGGGTTCCTTTGTAGGAAAACGTGAAATGAAAACAATAATCTGGCCTTAATTTACTTACACTGTCCAGTGGCGCTGGAGGCGCGGGTAGCTTCGGAACGTAGTAATGTGTTTTTGATTTTCTAATTCATAATGTACGTTTCGATACTCTTATAGCGACGGAAAATATCTAGAAGAAACCTGCACAAACAAGCAAACAAATTCAAAGGTTGTATGTGAATTGACCAATCCGCACAAGGCTAACGTGGTCGGCTAGGGCCTCGGGCTCTACTATTGAAATCAATATCGATCGCGTATTCAACCCAATGCAATACCAAAGTCAATTTTAGACAGCTACTCTTGTAAATCTATCCGCCAAGAGTTGACAAAAGTTCGATTTCATTTAGTTCACTCAATATCCGCCCAATATGAAACAAAGGTGGTGCTAATATGGCATTCGAGAGTACGAAACGCCCAATCTCAATGTCACACAACTATGAAATGAAAATAAATAAATAGTGTTCTTTGTTTTTAAGCGGGTGTAACATAAGATCAATGCAGGATTTTACTGGTGTAGGAATGTCGCTGCCGGAAGGAGTATCAAAGCTTGTCATTAGACTTGACAATAGGCTGGCAATGATTATGAACTACTCCTGAAAGAACTTGGATCCAGGCCAGAAAAAAATATTTAAAAAACTACCAACTAAAAAACTGCCAAAAATGGCGGCAGACTGAGCTAATACTTTTGAGTGTTTCGAATATGGAACCCATTATATTTTTTAAAATTTTTCGCGCTTGCTCAAGAAAGTAGACACTACAGTCTAAAGGCCGAGTGCTAATTAGAAAAATCCCGGTGATCCTCTAAAATCTTCGCTAATTAAATTTTATGGGCGCCCCGCCACCTGCGCTTGCCGCGAGTGGTACATTCTGCGATCATATTTTTGGCCGAATTTGCGACAGTTTTAATGAAGGTAGAATTTCGTTAAGTTGTTAGAAGAAAAGATGAAGTCATAAATTAGGCAGGGAATTAAGTTTTCGTCCCATGTTTTTGGAAAAGAGCAATTGGTTTGACTTTAAGTGTAAGCAAAGGTGGTTTTCAGTGAGCAAAGTTTTCAAAGAAGGATCTAAGTATGTGCATACTATGATAAAATAAAATTTTAGTCACTTTTATTTGAATATTTGCACACCGACTGCGTTCGGTAAAATACATTGGAACTAAAATTATACAAACCTTGTATATACATGTATTTATGCAATAAATATCTTTGTCTTTGTCTTTGACTTTGTAAAACAAGGTTTCACTTTATTGTTGTAAGTATATTTTAAATTCGTTCGTGAAAATAAGGGAGTTGTTTAGTTTGAGCTATATTCTTCTTAATAATAACACTTGCACATACACAATAGAAAAAAGACAGATTATTTTTCTTTAGATGTACATAACCTATGTAAATTAGCTTTTAACTATAAACTTCTGTAAATAGAATTTTGGAATTTATAATAGTTAACGTGTTTTGGTGATATGTCAATCATAACTTATCTATATCATAGCTTAAGCTTAGCCACACAAACACACAACACGAAATGTTTTTCAAGAAACAGCTTTAATATGTCTGTAAAAATTTTCAATTTGCTACCAGATGACAAGAAAGATTTACCAGTCACAAAATTTAGGAAATGGCTATTTGATATGCTTGCTGAGAACTGTTTTTATGACGTTAGTTAGAGATTTTATTAAATTTAAATTTTGACATAATATTATATACTTAACTTTTTCAATTTAGCTTTTTCTATTGTATTTTTAATTTAATTTTATGACATGTGGCGTCTTACGTCTTACTTGACATCTTAATATAAATATTATAATAATGACCTATGTAAATTAATTATTCATAATTTCATGGTTGTAAACGATTAGTGTAATGTACCTACCTACTTACATGATTTGCATGCTTATGTATAAGCTGAAGATACTGTGCCTATGAAATGTAACAACTATTTACTATCTTCAAGCAAATAAATCATTATTATTATTATTATTATTATTATTATAATTATTAATAGGCCATTAAAATTGTGTTTTTGGACCATCAATTTAAAAATAATCTACTATTTTGTTACTTTTATTAATAAAAAAAGAAAAGTAAGTTACACCTATACGTCACTCATTTTTAGCAATTTTTTTTCTAATATATTTTTTATTATGGAACAATCTTGGTAAAAAACTCATTTAACTCAATTTTCCTTTGAGGATTTCCTTTACCTTCAAATAATTTAGCCGCTTGAAACCGAACCGTTTATCCTGCAAAGCCTTCCAAGAATTACTAAGCGCTTAAAATGCTAACTAGTCTCAGACACGGTTTATCTTCGATCGAACCCGCTATCGTATTCATAGGTTCCGGTATTCCGGTATCCTCACGTTGGATTTTACCGGTATTTTCTCGACATAATACTGATAATAACTTACCGGTAAGCTGGTTGGAGGTCGAGTTTATAGCTTTAGGCCGGCGAGTTTATTCTATGGAGGAAATGTTTGATTTACTATTACTGAACTTTTACTGTCGTCTGTGGTATTAAATTTTGTTAGATTTATCAATGTAAGGACGCAAAAAAATTAAACAAGATCAAAGAGAATTAAGTAATTTATTTGGTTAATAAATAAATGAAATAAAAGAAAATCTATCCAATCCAATTTCGGAATAAGAAGCAAATCATAAAATTAAACGTCTAGACGCGCCTTAGAATAATCTCAAGCAATACATTGTAATAATCTGATAAAAGCTCATCAAAAAATGAAGGGCACACTGGTTTAACGGTTTTGAGCGACTTTCCAAAAGATTTTTTCCTCAGAAACGAAAAGAGAAATTTATACAAAATAGTTCTGTTAGTCTAACGGTTCCAAATAAAAAAGTTTTCTTTTTCCTTATGTTAAAAAGTTTTTTGAAAAAGTTGCTGAAAACCGTTAACAAAGCATCATCATCATCATCTCAGCCGAAAGACGTCCACTGCTGGACGGACAAAGGCCCCCCAAGGATCTCCACAACTATCGGTGCAGCGCTGCCCGCATCCAGCGGCTTCCCGCGACTCTCACCAGATCGTCGGTCCACCCCCTACGCTGCCCACACTACGTCTTTCGGCGCGCGGCCGCCTTACAAGAACCTTTCTGCCCCAATGGCCGTCGGTTCTACGCGCAATGTGCCCATTGCCACTTAAGTTTAGTGATTCTTTGCGTTGTCGGTGACAACAAAGCATGCTGTTTCAGAATTTGCTAAGCCCTTTTCTACACCCTGCATTATGCCATTATTGACAGCCCCGTAGCCTAGTTGGTAGTACGCCTGCCTACGAAGCACAGGGGTTTGAATCCTGCCCAGGGCAAACATTTGTGTGATGAGCACTTGTGTTTGCCATATGTCTGGATGTTGTATATTTATAATATAAATTATATGTATATTTATAATATAAATTATATATATTATATGTATGTATATCAGCTGTCTGACACCCTTAATACAGGCTCTGCCTAGTTTGGGGTTAGATGGCCGTGTGTGAGATGTCCCACATATTTATTTTATTTATTTATAATTTATTTTGAGTAATTCAGTATTAGGACAAAATGCTGTAAGTTAAGTTTGTCAGCTCCGACTGGCAGTGTGAGATTGCAAAGTATTATTAGTTCTGAAACAACTTTAGCAAAGTTATTTTTGAAAAATGAAAAGAGAATGATCTGCAACAATGTGATTGCTTAATGCTTGCAGTGTATTTTGAGAAAAATTTTGTGAATTAATACTGTGTGTGTAGATTGTAGATCAAAAAATACTTATAAACAGATTTTTTTCTTGCATTTTCATTACATCGTAAAAATAATTACTTTTTGTTGATTTGATGTATTATTATTTCTACTCGAAGTGGTCAAACAAAGTATTTATGCTACTGTCAATTTCATTTCAATGTACCAAAACGAATAAAGGCTTCAGTAGTAAAAGTGCTGTTAAATCCATCTCTTGATAAGTTTCACACGTAAGTTTAAAAACAGCAAGCTCTCATACAATAATTGCGCGTATAAATACTATAACAAAACAACTAAAATAAACTGGTCAGTAGGTACCATTGAAAGTTGACGCACCACGGCGCTATCTCGGAGCTACAACTGCCAAAAATCCCTTTATTACGGTTCAATGGAGATCCAAAGCTCCAGGCAGGGGTAAACAACATTTTCCCCTCTCTGCGCGCTCACGAGGTTACGTCATACTGTATTCACTTGGGTCCCTAGCGATATTCTGCGTATCGGGAGAGATGATAGAATTTGGAGTCTTTTGAGTATTTCTAGATGGGATTGCTTTTGACGTGGGGTATATGATGGGAATTATAAGAATCTGCGAATCGATTTATTTATCTATGACTACCTACCAATACTGGCTGTGTTGTAGTTGTATATTTAGCACTTTGTGTGTCATGTTCTTGATATTTCGAATACATGTAACTAAAAGGAAAACTTTAAATAACTTATAATGTATTATTCTTATACTGTAGCTAGTGAAATGGATAGTGTATGTATTTTTGAATTTAGATGTAGTTGAAATGCGAAGTTTTATGAAACAATTAAAGACTTACATTTAAAGACATGTGATGAGTATATGTATCATCTTATTCCAAATTTTAAGTTCAGTACCCAAGCCTTCGACCTGAATTCATAAGCTTTAATAAAGTGAATTCTATGTTGACAGTAGGCATGCGGTTAACCTTTGTATATTGGCTATTACGGTTGCGTATCGCGGCTCCCATATTTCATTAAAAAATGAAACGAATTCAGCAGTCAATATTGGCGGTCGCAGCTTTTAAATTGGATAGCATTTGTTAATAAATAACAAATAAAACTAACGAATATATTGAAAACGAGATGAATTTGTGCAATAAGTAAAGCGAAGTTATTACATCTTATGATGGTGACAATAAAAAAATAAACAGACCTATTTTTAAATATATTTTTATAATATATCGGTAGTATTGTCAAGTAAAATTACACACTTATTTGAAATACAAAGTTTCTATGAATGTGCAAGATTGGACGTTTTTATCTCTTTGTTTTATATTTTCACTAATAAATGTTTAAGAACAGATAGCAGTGGAATACAAAATTTTAAACTAAACAAAAACTATATCATAAAAACGTCAAAATTAAATAGCTAGCTAAATTAAAACTTAGCTTTACATTCAAGTAACTTTACGGTCGCTGTGGTGAAACTTTACCTCATACTCGTAAATATATAAGTAAGATAGTTGTTAAAAATCCAAATGTTGAGGACCTCTGGCTATTATTTCACTCAAACCGAGCCGCTAATCTGTTCGCCTAATAGGGAACAGATTTACTATTCAATCGTGTTTACTTAAAGTTAGCTTTTATAACGCTCGAACAAACTTCCATGATGCTCTGGGCTCCGGCGATAACTAGTTTTAGGAGGGATTACTGAAGTCGATTGGTTTCTATGAGTAGATAAAAAAGGTAAAAGTTACCTAAATCACAGAAGAAAATAATAGTACTAACCCGTACCTAAATTATAAATAAATAAATATGTGGGACATTTCGCACACGGCCATCTGACCCTTGCCTAGGCGAGCCTGTACTACGGGTGTCAGACAGCTGATATACATACATACATATATAAATATACAACATCTAGACACAAGGCAAACACAAGTGCTAATCACACGAATGTTTGCCCTGGGCGGGATTCGAACCCGCGACCCTGTGCTCAGTAGGCAGACGAACTACCAACTAGGCTACAGGCCGTCAAATTAGTAAGCATCATAGGTACTAATATTATAGAGAGGAAATATTTCTATTTTTGTAATGAACAAAACTACGGAACTGATTCCAAAAAATTTTTTACTATTAGCAAGCTACATTCACCCTGAGTAACATAGGCTACCTTTTTCCGCGGGAAAATGCCCTGTTTTCACGGGAAAATCTGTTAACGCGGGCGGAGCCGCGGCGGTAAGCTAGTTTATTATAAACTGCTTCCATCTTGAATAGAAAACTCTACATTCTAGTTAAATCCCAGCTGCCCATATGTCCCCACCGAGTGGCATAAGCCTCACCTTTAGATTCTAGAAGTAAATTCGAATTCACACATTCCATTATTCGAGAAATATTTCATTGCAGTTAAAAAATAGAGTTTTGTGTAAAATACTTCATGAGTCATGACTTTCTTCCGACCCGATTCTGACTTTCAGAAAAATAAATACAGGCCTTGCTTCATTAATTCATTTTGTTCGAAACGACCCCCAATTTTCTTCGCATTTTCAAAAGACAAGCGCTTAAGAGTAACAAATATGATTAAAACATGATAAAAGTTGCTAAGAAACAGAATTGCGGCCGCGGGCCGTTTTATTATTCATACAGCCCCCGGATTTCGGCGGAAAGTGTAAAGAGGTCGTGAAAGTGTTAATTTTTAAACTCAGGGACAAAAATCTGAAACCAAAAATGTCTAGGTTAGACGGAAAACGTACGGAAGATTATAATAGGCGTAGACGCGGCGTAGGTCGGTACGGTCTACGAATGTTTGCTACGAAAATGTGTTGCTACGAATACGAAACTACGTAGTGAATTGAAATACATTATGTAGTTAATTTCTTGCAAATTTTGCAATAAGAATTTATTTAAGCTTATGTTTGCGATTTCCCTAATGTTTCTTCAATTTTCCTTGGCAAAAGACTTAATAAAAATAACTGTTGTGTATGTTTATGTGTCAAACCATATTAGTAATAAATAATAATAACTCTATTTCAAAAATTTATTGTCATTGTCGATTGAATTCACAGAATCCCACATCGTTTTTTATTGACTTATAGTTACTAGCTTTCCACCGCGGCTCCGCCCGCGTTAACAGTTTTTCCCGTGGGAATGAGGCATTTTCCTCAAGGTGAATGTAGTTTTCTAATGGTGAAAGAATTTTTGAAATCATTTCAGTAGTTTTTGAGTTTATTCATTACAAACACACACACACAAATATACAAATCTTTCCTTTGATATGCTACAACGTGTACGTACACGTACAAAATACAGATCCGTGCGTTTTCAAAGGATTTAATTTGTAATGTAAATATCATTACTGCGTTGCGTAATGAGATTCTCTCCCCCGCCGTCAGATGTCGCTGCTCCTTTATCGTCGTCAGTAGGTAAAGGGATAAAAATGAGTGTTAAATAAAAGTGATGAATTTTTTTATGTATTTTATCGTCACATTGGCTATGTGGTAGAATAGACTACATTTGTTACGGAGGTTTTATTCTTATTTATTCACTACCTTTTTGCCCCGCGCCGCGCCCCGCATTAATAGGTTTTCCCGTGGGAAAGAAGTATTTTCCCGCGGTAAAAAGTAGCCTGTGTTACTCATAAGCTATATTGTTGTAAAGTTTCATTAAAATCCGTCCAGTAGTTTCAAAGATTAGCGTGTACAAACAGACAGACAGACTGACATTCAGATGGTTTTTTTTTAAACTTGTATTTTTGTGTTCAGCTACACTCCCTTTATCACCTACAAAAAAACAACTCAATGTATAGACACGCCGATTCTTCAGTTTTATTATTTGCTTATTATCAGACATACAGACATCAGAATAGATCTAGCATAAGTATTATTAATTGATAGTTGAGACTAGTCGAAGTCTATTTCAAGTTGCTATGATGCATTGACAGTAGGTAGCAGCCTAGGCCTGTGCCAGGGCTGACTACTTATTGGTTACTGTCGTCTTTATATTGATGCTCATTGTATTAGTATTAACCTATATAATAAAACTGTAGAGGTCAAATGTCTGTACATAGAAAAAAAAGATTAAATCAGAGTCAGGAGGATGTATGAAGTGAAATAGAACATATCCAGACAATTTTCTTTTTTTTGTTTCTCTGTCTGTTTGTCTGTTTGTCTGTTTGTACGGGCTAATCTCCGAAACTATTGGACCGATTTGAATGAATTTTGGATGGTGGTTCTTTACATCCCGGTCAACATCTTGGATACTTTTTATCGCGGAAAATTGAAGAGTACCCGTGGGATAGTTAAAAATTACTACGGAAAAGTCAGAAAACAACGTGGATGTAGCCGCGGGCAGACAGCTAGTTGTTATAATATAAAGAGATAAAAAAAGTATACATCCTAAGGCATGCAAGTGTTCAGGTATATTGGTGCCAATGGTGGTGACTGACGCACATATTTTTTTTTATAGATTTAGTTAGCGTACTAAAATATAGATTCAGCTTGTCCCATGAAAGAGCTGTGATGCTATAATGTCGGTAACGGTAGGTGTTGGGGATTGCAGTTGCCATTGGTTTTACAGTTGATCATTACGCGCTTTTATCCTCAGAAAGTCTCATACGATAGAAGTATGTTAGTATATTTCCAGGTATGAAATCACACAATACTTAAAGCATAGTTTCAAAGCACATCAGTACATAATTGGAATCAAACTTTTCTATTAGCTGTTACATTGACGATGTACGTATAATGGATTCAAGATTTTGACTGACAGTACTATCATAGGATTTCTTCGAATGAAATGATGATTGACATGATCACTTTATGTATGCAACACCACACATTAATTATTGGCTTTCAAAAATATATACCATGCTATTTATTACCATTATCCTGATGGGTAAAATATTTCTTAAATACAGATTTTTTTTGTAAAAGATGCAGGGTAGATTGAAAGACACATTTATAATTTGAACAATGAAATCAAAAGCCATGTAACACGGCGCCGAGTGGCGATCATCCATGGATAATCTTGCGGTAATATCCTTGTTCCCGGGCACAACCGGGTACACCCGGGTATTTTTACGACAACAAAGGACCCGGTATGATGTATTGGGAGCCAAGTGGCTTTCGAAGTCGTCCGGGCGTATTTTAATGCCTGTTGTAATAAACAGAGGCGGATTCAGGATTCAGGGTGAGAGGTAAGTACACAAAGAAACTGTATTGTACTTAAGTTTGACGTGTCTGTCTGTTTGTTGCATCGTAGCTCCTAAACGGATGCGCCTATTTTGACCTAGTTTTTTTTGTTTGTAAGGTGTCACAATCGAGAGTGTTCTTAGCTATGACCCAAGAAAATATCTTCAGCCATTTGAAGATTATCAGCTCTTTTCTGGTTGTTGAGAGGATCAAGTAACGATTTTGTTGGTTTTTTTTTATGTAATGTTATAGCTAAGCTGTCTATTATACTATACCCTGTACATAGTGAAAGCAAATACTTAAATATTGGGAATGTATCCATGCCTTTTTACTCTGCACGCATCCAGTGGCTGCCAGTCACTTTGAAGAGCCTACAGCCCGCCGCGCCCCACCCTCGCACTTTTGGCCTATGTCAATGAACATTTTTCAGAATGTTTACATCTAAAGAGGCTACTTTTTAAGGTGCGCAAGGCCATTTTACCAACCACCAATTGTATCAATTTATTTTCCCAGTCACTCAACATTACGTAATTTTAACTGATACTTTATCTTTCACTGTATTGACATTTAGATTTGAAAATCTCATGATATAATTTTGAGACAAATAAGGGTTTTTGAACTGAAAAATAAACAATGTTTTTTTCAGTTCAAAATGTTCCGTCAAGACAAAATATTATTAACCTGTGCTCCAATACATTATCTTTCACTACATTACGTGCCCTTGTTGGAATCGGATGAAGTAGGACTTTTTGCAATGGGAACTTTGTCCATATTGGTATTTTTTTTCGAAAAACTTTTTTTTGAGCATTTTCTTGTAGAAAACCACCCTTAGTACGGCGCTGCAATCGTGAGAGGTGATTAATCATTTCGGGTGGTCCCAGTAAAATAAAGCGGAGTGCTGACCTCCGTCGCCGGCTGTCGACCTTCGTGTAGCACAATTTATGTTAGTATACATTGCTTTGTTCCCTAGAACAAGATGAGTGGTTCTTTTATTTGTCCCGTAAATCGATATCAAATCTTTGTTGAATATTGTAGTTGCGTGTAGGTAATTGAATCAGAATTGATTGATGGAGTTACGTTTGCTGAAATATGCACCTTATGGTTATATAAACAGTAGAATTTTTTATTCTTCTTGTATGGGTTGTACCTTAACAACCCAATGAGGAGTACGACGTGGAATATTAAAGAAATGTATATAAGAAAAGATCTACTCAGAATTTTTGCCAAAAGTCTGCCCTCGGAATCACTAAGAAAGATATCATTCTGGACTCGTATTATGAATCTAGCATAATATGTAGTTGATAACAAATAATGTATGCTTCCATGATCTGTCTTATTAAAGTTTATAATCAACTATCTTATATACTTACTACCCATTATTTCTCTGGTAGCTCTGGCTATAAATCCATAACGTCCCATGTAGCACTGGTGGATGATTTTTCTATAGCGCAACCATAGATTATAAGACGGCAGTGGTAGTGAAAGCTGGTTTTATCGCGATTTTATCGTCACTTCTCTTAGATTATACTAAAAAAAGATAAGTTATGTCATGGTAGGTATGTATGTATAGTCGTTTTTTGCTGGGAATGATTTTTGCACAAAATTTCGAAGAAATAAAAAGTCTGTGCAAAAATTCAATTTCTTTTGTTCTGAGAAAGAGGGATAAGTGTTATCTAATTTCCTATTACCGGATAATTATAAATTTTAGTATTTTCCACTCAAATAGGCTAGAATTTATGAAGTTTGTTATTGGATTAACCCAACTCATATAAAATTTTACCTGTTTAAAACTTTTGCCTCGCTGCCATTTTAGACCAGGAAAGAAATTGAAAAATCGCTCTATCTATATCTAAATGTCCCCACTGGGGTAATTTACCCTGACTTCAGGGTAAATTAGTCAACCACGTCAGCCATGTGCGGGTTGGTCAACTTCCCACACAACCATTGAATTACTTCGCAGGTGTGTGCAGGTTTCCTCACGATATTTTCCTTCACCGTAAGAGTGTCGAATTACCGTACTTACATATGAATTCGAAAACTAATAACTCGTTATAGATGTACATTTAGAAAAATCTATAAATGATGTGTTGCTTTTCGATTAACTAAAAGGAAACGCTTCCGTGATTACTAAAACTCCTTTATTCTCAATCAAATATTCATAGTTTTCCATATCGAGTGCGATAGTTTGGATCGGCGATAAACTTAAACGTCACGAGCATGCCAGCAGCACTAAACCAGACTGAAGGCGAGGATAGTAGCATGCTACTAGAGAGCGAGTTAACGACTGCATGGGGAGAGTTTATTTTGCTTCAGAGGTATTGGACGAAGCGGTGTATGGGAAAATAATAAAGATTATCTTTTTGATACGATACGGCTTGTTTTTAAGAAGCTAGTTATCTAGTAGAAACTGCTTTAATTAATGAAAAAATGGGAATGTGAGTTATCATAATGGGTCCGGCCGTTAGGGCCCCATTCCGGTACGCCCCCAACACGAACCCGTGCCGTGGCCGTGACGCCACGAACAGAACTCAGTTGATATCAGTTTGAACAGAACCGCCGAGACGCCCGCTCACCACGGCTTGCTCGCCACGGTTGCCACGCCATTAATCAGTTTTACCCATCACCTATAGATTTTTCCCATAAAAAAGGAAAAAAAATATAAAAAGAAAGAACAATCGGATGTAGAAGAAAGTTTCCTTACCCCGTTAGGGCCCATTCCGGTACGCCCCCGGCCGTGACGTCACTACAATCTAAAATCTGTTGGTCGGCAAGCCGTTGGTTTTGTTTGTACAAAGCTTTTCAATACTGACGTCATTAAGTGATTTAAAAGAAGACTTTTCTATTTATTGCATGTATTTAAAAATTATTGCAAAAAAACAGTCTGTATTTTTAAAATTACAAATTTATTTATTCGAATATATTCGCAATACTCGTAGCTGTAAAAAGCACAAGGACGCTCCGTAGCGCGTAGAGGTACAGTCGGCTTCATAAATCACTGGCCACAAATCAACGTGAGTCCCTCCCACATTTCCACTGCTACGACTGTACAATCCTACGCACCGTGGGGTAGACCAAATAGTGCTGAAACTACTATTTTATGTGGATATACAGTTGTTTATGGTCTAACTGTGGTGGACTGTACAGATGTGTTACAAACCCCAGTACATGGAATTTAAAAATAACTGAAAAGTATAACAGATCATAGGTACCTACAGGTAAAACTGGGAAAAACGGCTGTAGTGTTAAGCACTTAGTACCTACTCATAAGACGATATTGCTGAGTCGACTTTGATAAGAAACAATGGTAACTTTACCAAAAGGTAAGAATCATTAACTTGGTTTACCAACAATATATTTCTCCCTAAAATAGGATAATACACACACACACACACACACACACACACACACAAATAAAACACAAATGTATTAATCAATCAACTAAGGTAAGTTATTTTAAAAAGTTTATTCTATCAAGACTACCAAATCCCTTGTTTTATACTTACAATTAGCAAATTCTTCCTGTCTTCGCATTGTCCCAAATTTTTAGCTCTGCACTTAACATAAATAAATATGATAAAAAAACCAATAATGTATTTATTTCAATAAAACTAAATCATTACGTAGACATTTAGACAGGGCTACCCTGTGAGTAATAATCAGAGATATCGTGTTGGGAAAAATTTTGGGATAGAATCTGATAAGTGCAGAATTAAGAATGAGAGAAAAATGCGAAGACAGCAATGTATTTTAGCATGTTTAATGGTAAAAAATAAAAGCTCCTAATTTCTTGCATTTCTCAAGCATTTGCAACACCGGTATAAAGGAACGCTGGCCGCTGCTGAAATGCGGGGTTATGGATGCCAACATGCATCAGGGACTGCAAACTCCGCTATATGTAAACAGCGCATGTTTATTGAATACAAGAATTTCCAACTACTTTTCACAGTCGCATAAAGTTTATTTTATATCTCAAATACAACAAAGTCAGTGAGACCGAAGTAACATATCGTTTGTCGCAATAACTGAAGTCACTTCAAAGTGTTGGACGCTGTGATGAAACAGTGATCAAAGTTTTATGAAGAACTGTCTGATATTCAGAAAGTGCTCTCTTTTTAGAAATTATGTAAAATTTCTAAACATACTTCGTGTACCATAGTGCAAGGAAAATGGAAATGCATCATCATTTCAGGACGGCTGCACCGAAAGGAATAATTTTTTTTCGTTGTGTTCATTACTGTCAAAACAACAAGAAACACAAAACGCATTTTTTTCTGAACTCTGATTTAGTTTACAATGAAAATATGTTCAATAATCAAGTTATGGGCGTCAGATTGATATCGTTATGGACCTGAGATGAATATCTCAGGCCTCTAATACCCGTTATACAAAAACGCAAAATATTTTCAACAGGCGTATATTATATACTTATCAATTTCAATTTACCTAAATAAGCATTTTCAGCAGTTGAGGACCGAGTTGAAAAAGGATCAAAGTTCGGCCAGCGTGTCCACCGGTGTAGAAAGCGGCGGATTTGTTGGATTTGCTCCAAAATGCACAAAATTGTGTGCCCGGTGGGCCCATTAAAAGTTGTCGTTGTACCCTCAAAACTCTCACCACGCAGAAATGTATAAACCTATTGTAACTGACGCGGCTGGAAAATCTAATTGGAGGAAGCTAGTATGACAGCGAACAGTGTTCCGTAAAACCCTGTCAGTTTTAGTAACTGTGTTGTTAGGAATTTTATTAAAAAAGTGAAACTAGGAAACGTTTGATAATGGACTACACGAATTTTATTACCACTTATTATTTTATGTAGTACATGTACAGTAACCAGCACATGCGGCTGGACATGTTGACCTTAAGAGCGCCCGTATTCCGTAGCAGTAGGACTGAATTTCGTAGTGCGAATGTCCAACCGCATGTGCTGGCTTCTATACATCTGCCCACCATTTTATATTATCAGCGTGTTCTGCAAGCAAATTAGGGACAACAATCGTCTGTTGGTTGCAAAGGTGAAATTTCCCGACTGCCAATGTTTTCATATTTTCTGTGCTTTTGTTAACCCCATATTATGACTCCCAACAAGAAGAGCTAGGTTGGCGGCATTCTAAGCCAAAATCGTTTATGCTGCCTCCCAATTAATTTTTCATAACCAACGCTCCTGAACCTATTGTTCCATGTTCCATTATTCAGAAGTGAACGTATAAATTGGTTGAACGCTGTCCGAAAACAAAACTGTATTTATGAAATTGTTGTTTAAATGTTATTGGATATTTCGCATGTGCAGATTTAAAATGGCGCCGCGAGTTTATGTTACTGCAGTCATTGTTACGAGTATGTTGTACATGTTTTATCATATTTTTAAATTGGTACTGCATGATCGCATTTTATTAAATTTTTATGACTATAATGTAATAATAAAATAATATGTGGCGACCACAGAGGTAGAAGTTATGGTGGGGACATCTCACACACGGCCACCACAAACTAGTCACAGCCTATAACTATAGATGTCAGATAGGCGATATACTTCGAGCAACGCGGGCCTTCCGTCCGATGGCCCGCGTTGCTCGAAGGTGATATACATACATTTATATAATAAAACTGTAAAGGTTGAAAATCTGTACATAGAAAAAAAAATAGGTATAAGAAGTGATATAGAGAACATTTTATGCTAGATTTATTATTTATTATTATTTTTTGTTTCTTTGTTTATCTGTTTGTCTGTTTGTACGGGCTAATCTTTGATACTGTTAGACCGATTGGAATTAAATTTTGTATTGTGGTACCTTATATCCACGATTAACATCTTAGATAGTTTTTACCGCGGGAAATTATCTCATTCCTACAGTAAACTGCAAGGAAAAGTAAAAAAACTATGCAGGCGGTAGCAGGGTGGACAGCTATTATGCTATATTGTAACATAACCTAATGAGTGGATTAATGTTGTTGTTTTAGATTTCCCTCAATATCAATATTCCCTATTTCCAGTAGATATTTTCACACTCGAATCAATTAAGTACTGAACCCACAGCTGTTGGTTCCCGCATTATTTACGCCATGCCCTTATTTGAACTTAATTTGGCCCCAATTTTCGGCAAAATATGTTAATTCTGCCAAAATTGAAGGGACACTAAGCTGGCAAGGCTCGCGTTTCACTAAACCCTTGAATAAACTAGTGTGACTCGGAGATACCTATACATTGCTTGGCAAATCCAAAGGAAAGTCCAAACGATAAAAGTTACGAGTATAATTTAAAAGGTATTCGTATTTATCTATCAAGGGAATGTGAATGTAAGCTTGAGTAACTGGCATTTGTTACGATTAGGCTATTTTTATTACTATGTGAGTATATCTAAGACCCTAAATAGTTTACTTAAATAAATAACATTAAATGAAAAATTTTAATATCCCCCGCCACTAAACCGTTACTTGATCCTTTCAACAACTAGAAATGAGCTGATAATCTTCAAATGGCTTAAGATATTTTCTTGGTTCATAGCTAAGAATACTAGTGACTATTTGCAAAAAAAAAACTAGATCAAAATCAGAGCATCCGTTTAGGAGCTATGGAAAATCTGCGCTTCGTTCTCTAATGCCGCAGACAGACAGACAGACACGCACGTAAAATTTATAACACCTTTATTTTTCGAAAAACGACTGGTTTAGTAAGCCCTTTACAAAGTAAGTACTCTTGTACAAATTTGATTTTTTTTTAGATATAATTAATTTAGACATTTTAGACCAAGACGAACGTTTCAGGGTCAAATCGGGGAGGTTCCGACAAAAGGTGAGGTCAGAAGTACTCTAAACCGACGAGTTTGCGTGATGAGATTAATGAATGTGGATGAAGGGAAAGAAGTATGTCTAGCTAGATCGTAGCAAGTGGAAGGAAGTGGTCTCTGCCTACCCCTCCGGGAAAGAGGCGTGACTTTATGTATCTATGTATGTGTAAATTATCACTATCACTACAAAGTATAAAACAAAGTCGCTTTTTCTGTCCCTATGTCTCTATGCCCCTATGTATGCTTAAATCTTTAAAACTACGCAACGGATTTTGATGCGGTTTTTATAACAGATAGAGTGATTCAAGAGGAAGGTTTATATGTATAATACATGCATAATATACTTAAGGATAACCCACAATAACCATTTTCCCGTGCGGAGCCGGGGCGGGTCACTAGTTTTGTAATAAAAGAAAATATGCAACACTATTTTCTCTCTTATTTTCGTAACGCCGGAGACCTTTTAAGGAATTCAAAAGAATACGAAAAGTTTTTTTTTGCCATATAGGGAAAAGATTATAAGATATAGCAAGCAATGTATAGTCCTTAACCCTTATCTCGTCGCGTGCGCACTAGTATAAACGATGATAGCCCTGATTTGTGGGCCAATTAAGTAGAGAAAAGGTTCCACTATTTAACTTGGTTGATAATTAAGTAAGATAACTTTAAATTGAAAGCTTTCAAATGTTATTGTAACAGGATTTCGGCTACTGAAGTATGTGTTATTTTTACTATTATTTTTGAATTCATATGGAATGAAATTTTATAAGCTATTTTTGACGAAGGGTAAGTTAATAAATATAATAAACTAGCGACCCGCCCCGGCTCCGCACGGGAAAATGGTTATTGTGGGTTATTCTTCAGTATATTATGCATGTATTATACATATAAACCTTCCTCTTGAATCACTCTATCTATTAAAAAAAACCGCATCAAAATCCGTTGCGTAGTTTTAAAGATTTAAGCGTACAAAGGGAGGGACATAGGGACATAGGGACAGAGAAAGCGACTTTATTTTATACTATGTAGTGATATTCGCATTTCTTGCTAACAAATAACTAGCTTTCCGCCTCACGGCTTCGCCCGTGTTTATAGTTTTTCCTGTGGGCTTGAGGTATTCTCCCGCGGTAAAAGGTAATCTATTTCCCAAGGTCTATTTTATCTTTATACCAAGGATAATTTAAATAGCTTCAGTAGTTTCGAAACCTATTCAATGCAAACAATGAAATCTTTTCTTTTTATATAAAAAAATATGTGAGGGCAAGTCACACACGGCCATCTGACCCCAAACTAGGCAGAGCCTGTACCACTGTACTAAGGGTGTCAGACAGCTTATTTACATACATATATAAATATACAACATCTAGACACAAGAAAAACACAAGTGCTCATCACACGAATGTTTACCCTGGGCGGGATTCGAACCCGCGACCCTGTGCTTTAAAGGCAGACCTACTACCAGGTAGGCTACGGGGCTGTCAATACTAATATAAAATATTAGTATAGATTATTAATCAATACATATAGGTACCCAATACCCATGTATATTTAAATTTGAGTATTTATTGTTAATCTTAGTTGCAAAATCTATAAAACTTTAAATTGATACTGAAATCCTTTTAAAATTTAAATTAGACACCAGTAAAACAATTCTCATCCTTCCAATCAAACCCTATAGATTTACATTAACTAGGTATATCTATAAATATATTTCGAGGAGCTTTAATATTTATTTAGGCGGGAACAATTAATCAGAGTGCTTAAGCTTCGCTCAAATACAAACACTAGACGCTTGCCCCGGCTTCATTTGAAACACCAGTAATTCGGTTTGGCTTTCTGTCACTTCCATAGACGTAGATTTAAAAAAGAGTGAAATAGACGAACAATACGTTTGAACCAAATCAGATCGGCGTACGGTCGGCCATGCAAAAATTCTGGGTAGGAGATTCCAGATGTATTCTTTTGAATCTTTAAAAATACCCCTTCCTAATGATACTTTTTCTAAACTAAGATTATAAAACGACTAGAAATATTAGTAATGATAGTAGTAATTTACAAAAGAATTTAATATTCTTTATAAAATCTATGGCTAATTATATATGGCTAACTGTATAATCACTTACGACACAAAATATAATAAAAGAGAAAAGAACAAAAAAAATAAAAAACAAAATAAAAACACACTGTAATTACTTCTGAATGATATTTTGGCACAATTCAGCACCAATTCAATGAAGGTAAATAAACAACACAGTCATGAATTTAGTAAACCTTGTCACCCATTTATCGTGGTGTTTTTCCGTCTGTTTGACAATAAATTTATTCCAAGTCTATGGTTGCTTGATTTTGATAGGCTATCCATCAAATTTGCTCTCGGCACTCCTTAACAGCGTTAAGTGAATAATTCAGTTATTGTACTGTTATAATTTCGGCTGACCACATTTAGACAAAGATAGACTCATTTATTATTTGCACAAAGATTGACGTATCTTCATTTAGGTGCATACCGAATGTTAACCGAAACATTAGGCTCCCCGTGACCTAGCAAAATTTCGGTCACCCGGTTAGGAAAACAAAACTTTGTCTGTCTAATTTGTACTTTTCATTTTAATAGTTATTTACAATTTGTGGCACATAATTTATAAATCATCTGTAAGTAAATTAAAATGCTCTAAAATCAATGAATTACAATAATTCGACAATCCTGAACGTATATCCCTCCCTTTACTGTGTTCACCCCATTCCACGTACTTCACTCACAGCAGGTCAGGTGGTTTATAGATCTTTACTTGCTTGATATAATTTAAAAATCTGTACCGAAATTAATGAATAATAATAAACTTTAAAAAATTCGCAAATGTTCCATAATCAAATAACGATAATGTAATGAGCGCGTAAAATGCTACAAAAATCTAATCAGTTATTAGTTCAAAGTCTGAACGTCTGAACTTCAGATATTCGGCGATTCAGCTTAATTAATGAAGCGCGTGGTTAGCACTGAAAATAATGTGATTTTGTTATCGCTTTTATAAACATTTGTCTAAAACGCGAAGAGTTAAGAAAATTTAGAAAATGATTAATTAAAAAATAACAAAGTGAAAGAAAACATTTTAAAATTATTTTATTATAAAAGTGTAGACCAATTTTGTTTCAAAGAAACTGCGATATAATATTGTTTCATATTATATAGTACTAATAAGCCTTGTAAATAAGCAAATAAGATTATGCCAGTTTAAACAATATCAACATTGACAGCTTACCTCCTCGTGGGAATAGATTTCAGACCAAACTAAAGAGCCTAGTCTGAAAAACTCTTGGGTCAACTAAACAGTAAATGCAAATTAGTAAGTACGCGTGTACTCTTGATACAATACAATACAATACAATACAATACAAATATTCTACGACGTTTCGTTTACGGTACGTTTGATACGTATTTAAGGAGCCTACAGGTGCTAAGTGGCGCCCCCACCCTTTAAAAAATAATAACTCGAAAAATAATATCAATATTTAAAAAAACGATGAGGAACTAGACGGTGTTCTGTTGGATATATAGAAGCCATTAACTTTATTGATTATATCTCACTAGTAGTTAAAGATGGAACAATAGCGGAAAACGGCCACTTTTCTTCTTAACTTTTTGCAATATTGATTATTTTTCGAGTTATTATTTTTTGAAGGGTGGCGGCTCCACTTAGCTCCTGTAGGCCCTTTAAGTACTACTCACATGTTTTCGGGTCATGATTTTTGCTAAAACATATTGCATACTTTTTATTTTTGTGTTAAAAAATTTACCCTTTCATAACTCTACAAAGAAATGTTTGTTTAATAAGTCATTATTCAGACTTATGCTTCTACAGCGTTTGAAACTCGCATTTTGGGGTTTGACTCGTCGGCAAATAATTAGCATTTTAATGGCCGCGTCGCAAACAAGACCAGAGTTTATTAATTATGAAAATTAACCAGAGATATGTTATGCCATTTATTTATATATTAATTTTATATTCTTGTACACTAAAAATGTACAGATGATAAACACAAACAACACGGCCTCGTAGCCTAGTTGGTAGTACGCCTGCCTACAAAGCACAGGGTCGCGGGTTCGAATCCCGCCCAGGGCAAACATTTGTGTGATGAGCATTTGTGTTTGCCTTGTGTCTGGATGTTGTATATTTATAAAATATGTATGTATATCAGCTATCTGGTACCCATAGTACAGGCTCTGCCTAGTTTGGGGTCAAATGGCCGTGTGTAAGGATAGGTTAGAAAAATAAGACTCAAAAGGTATGCTGCTATAACACGGTTTATGTTGGAATTCAAAAGGAACTTGAATAGAAAGGCGTAAGCAAAGCAAAAAAAAGCATATTTTCGTATATAATATTATTGGCTGAAGTTCTTAAATGGCGACCGCGCGCCGGAAGATTTAGCATGGGCAGGCCCCCCACAAGGTGGACCGACGATCTGTTGTGGAGATCTTTAGGGGAGTGGACGTGTCTCGGCTAAAATGATCGTAATGACGAAAAAAATTGGCTGAAATTGCTTAATTAATGAGACTAGACTGTCACAACCACATTATTTTTTGTCCTTCTTTCACGCCCTAACTAAGCAACCAATCGACTTGATTTTCGGCATAGAGTTAGTTGAAAGGATGGAAAGTGACATAGGCTACTTTTTACCGCGGGAAAATACCTCATACCCACGGGAAAATACTGTTAACGCGGGCGGGGCCGCGCGGCGGAAAGCTAGGAATAAGTAAATTATTAAATATAAACTTGTAAAAACGGTATATTTATTTGTGGAAAAAAAAACTATGAACTATTTTAAGGTTTTAGTTAACACATCTTTGTAGTTATATCTTGTACAACGTACACGGTTATTCAAACAACGATTCTGCACTTTATAAGCTCGACGTGTGAGACTGCAAATTGTATGAATAAGCCACTCGGAAATACAATTTAAAATAAAGTTTATAAAGGCGTTTGTTGCATATCACGAATTAATAATAGAAGAGTACCTACCAATTATAGTGGCTGCTACTAGATACGTGCAAGCAAAGATCAAACAAAATTTCATACTATAGGTGAGATTTGACCTACGTAATGTCCAGCAGTAGACTGTCGCTATACATTTTGTCAACAATCAACTTTATTAGGCGTGTGTAGTATAATAGTAGAAACATAAATTAACAAGCAATGTACCTTATTCAACTGTTTTAAATGAGAGAGAAACTAGTCTAGGGTCCTTTCCACCAGAGATGTGATATAGAGCTATGATGCGAGAATGTGATAGCAAGCTGCAAAAGTACGTGACCGTTTCCACTGACGCTATGCCATGTAGCGATAAAGATGTGCAGCTCGAGTTATGCGATGTATCGATAGTAGGGAAGCAGCGAGGGCATATATACAATGCACGTATCCATAGCAGACATTCTTGGATATAAAAAATACATGCTAAGCTATGTGCGTGCACCAATGAATATGATTGGCGGATATCAAATGCATCAATATGCATCAAATGGTGAATTAGCTCAGGTGAATCAGGTTTACGGCGGGGCTCACCATTGGTGGAAAAGCACCCTTAAAGCATCAACATTCAAGAAGTTTTTGTACGAATTAGGCACCAAAATTAGGATACTCGTACATTAAAATATAAGCTCTGCCTCTCCCTCTCTAATAGTGACAATAGCTTATAAATACAGGTCAATTTAGCTTGTAGCGATGAGATGAGACAGAAGTAGACTATATAGAGTAACTTACAGACCCCACACTGGCGTCTTTCGAACGTCTTTCCAGCGTCGTCGTCGGCCTTTGAATTACTTCGCAGGTGTGTGCAGGTTTCCTCACAATCGTTTACTTCACCGTAAGAGCGTCGAATAACCGTACATATGAATTTAAAAATTGAAAACACATTGGTACGTGCCGAGGCTTGAAACCACGAACTTCCGAATGAAAGTCAACAGCCCTAGCCACTTAGTCACCGACGATATTTTATCCATTACTAATTAATAATAAAAGGTATTTTATGTATAAATCAAAGCCAGATGCGCCGCTAAGGTTGTTTGTTTAAAACAATTATCGCAAAGAGAAACAACTTGGAACGAAATTATTTAAACACCGTAAATTGTCTTGACAAGGCGCCGTAGGAATTAGGCGCGCCACCGAAATTAATATATAAATTAATTTACTTACTCTACCCTGTTTATTAACTTCGAATTGCTGGCAGGAAGCAATTAAAGAGTTTTGACATGTCTTCTTTAATTAATTATCGTGATTTATAACACTCCAGTGTGAAGCAATTAGTGGTTTATTCATAAATTAATTTATATTCAGATTCATTAATTTTGATGGTGTTAATTAGAAATTTTAAGTACCTACTAAGCGATATTCATTACGTTAGGTGTAAAGCTGCAAATTTTAATGATTTTTAAAATATTTTCGTTATAATAGTGAATAGTGAATTATTATTCAAGTAATAAAAAATATTATAATAATAGACATTCAAAAAAACCTGCTCGATGAATTTACATATAACTGATTTGAAAAATAGCATGTGTAACGGTTCGTTACACTTCCGTACTTATTAAATTAATTTTAAATCTAGTTTTTAATATTATAATAAAATTAGTCTTAAAACTATCTATTTACAAAACCTAATACTAAATACTAAAATTAAACTAATAAAATATAAAATTTTACTTAAAATATTCCTGATAATTAAATAAAACATGTATTCTGAAGTTTCTGTTGCGGCATATATTTTGTCAGGCACTTTAGATTCGAGTTCACCTTACTACGTCACGACTCCGTGACATTCCTATGACTCGGCCATTTTTCGTTCCGGCAGCTATCAAGGAAGCACTACTTTATTATAAAACTAAATTATAAATTCTTCCAATTACAAATTCTTCTTTAAAATATAATAAGTGCTGCTGCTACTGGTGTTATATTTTTAATAATAATTAAAAAGTGTTTATTCCCCATATCGGGTGAGTGTTGCAAATTATTCTTTATATTTTCGCTAATGTTAAATATTTTACTTTCTAGGCAATTTCTATGGCTAATACTGTGTTTAAATTTGTTATTTCCATGCTTTTCTAGTTCTGATTGCGACATTAAAACCTATTACAAATCATAATTTCTTTGTTCAGTTGGCTACATATTCACCTACCTACATAGAAAATATTAAATAATGTATTTCTTTATAACTTAATTATATCATCTAAATTCGCTAAAATTAAGTGGTTTAAACATTTAATATTGTTAACATTATGCTCCCGACTTGATTTATTCCAAATCTCATCAATGTAATTAATTTTCACAAAAGATTTTGCTACTACCCAAATTGTAAATTAGCTTTTTTCAATTTTGTTAATTTTGCTTGAAGCTTCAACAACATTGATCATCATTCTATGCCTTTAGTAGCCACTCTGCTTATTAGTCCTTCCGGTACTTTTTCGGGATGTCGCAGTCAGTAACACGAATTCGGACTTTTTCTAAAACGCCCAATACCGGAAATTCCAGGGTTCTGCTCCTCCTCCTCCTCCTACTACCGGCAATCTGCAAGGTCGCTGTGCCCTACCGCAGCGTTTCCTACGCTATCGTATCATCATCATCATCATCATCACCAGTCGTCTGGCTGTACCGGACTGGCAGGGAAGTGGTGTACTTTTAAGAGACTTTAAATGTGAACTCGGCCTAGTTTTTAAAATACAAGCACGTTACCCATACCCTGGGATCTATTATTTATTAAAATTAAATTCAACCTTTTTATTCTAAAATAACCTCTTTTATTTTCTAACTTTTCTATAAAAGTACGTTTAGGTGTATCCTACCCACCTAAAACGTGACAGTGGCGCCCACCTTCTACTTGTATTTTGAGCTATCCGAGTTCACTTTTCTTGTTTTTGGGTATTTTATGGTTATCCTTGGTGTTGGTTCTTCTGCAAAACATTAAGGTGTTACTGGTATTATTTTTTTAAATTGTAGTGGGAACAATTTCTACAAATTAAGCTGAATCATAATCAAACTTTTGTTGATTTTGCACTTTTTTTTCTGGTGTTTACTACTTCTGACTATTTTAATTCTGTATTTTGTGTACTCTAGTTGTTGATTGATTTCGTGAATATTTTGCAACACTTACTACAACGCCGAACGAAATGTCCTATTCAATCAAATTTCTCTCACTACAAAAAGCTGAACTCGAATATGAAGTTGCTCTCAGGGGTGGTTCTACTACTAATAATGAATCTGTCCAAGACCTTAGGAAACAAATAGTAAAATTGGCTGTGACTGCACCATCTGAAGACATTTTAGAATCGCACTTAGAACCAAAAGACGACCTAACACAGGTGAAGGAAACCCAAAATAAAATAAAACAAAATATAGAAAACCTTAAAATAAAATTTGATAAAAATGTCTTCTCTCGAACTGAAACAATGATTCATCACGTTTATTTCCGCATGTTGAGAATTAATCAAATCCCTGAAAAATCTCTATACACCGAATGCTCTTGTATTTTTGAACTGCAATATGTGGAACTAAAACGTCTTAAAAAACTAAATTCCTCATCTACATCTTCCAGCTCTAGCACTGACCCCTTATCCGACGTTATTTCGGTAACTTGCGAAAAAAAGATGGTTTCTGAGATTACTAATAAACTCAAGTTCTCCGGTAAAACCTGCGTTAGGTCATTTATACAACGAGCCGAGGAACTTGTTCTTTCTAGAAATATCCCTAAAGATAAACTTTTGAATTATGCCTTTGAAATATTTACGGACGACGCACTACATTGGTTCCGTTGTATAAAGGACAAAGTGGAGACTTGGGATGAACTGGTTGCACTTCTAAAACAAGACTTCAGTCAAACCGATTACGACTACCGCCTTTTGTCTGAAATTCGCATGCGTACACAGGGTGAACAGGAGAATATAACTATTTACTTGGCTGTTATGCATGGTTTGTTCTCCCGTCTTTCAAAACCTCTATCAGATGAGGATAAGCTCGAAATTTTGCTTCATAACATTCGACCTTGTTATGCCAGTACTTTAGCCGCGTCCCCGGTTATTTCAAGTGTCGATACCTTGAAAGATTTGTGTCGTAGCTACGAAAATATTCAATCTCGTATGACACAATTTCACGAACCACCTAAAGTTAGTTCTGAGACATTAGCAAAAGATTTCGCTTATAATAGGCCATCTACTAGTACTAACAACTTTAATAAAACTACTTACACTAATTATACTAAATATGATTATAACAAAACTAAAAACTACAAAACAAATCAATATAACAATAATAATAACTACACTAAAAATAACTATGAAAAACCTAAAAATTTTAATGTAAATGCTGTCAACTCTACACTGCAAAAAACTTCTTCAGGGATGTTATATTGTCCAAGGTGCCGTAATAATTCACATTCTCTAAAACAATGTAAACAGCCTCATTTCCTTATTTGTTTCAAATGCGGAAAAGAAGGTGTTCGCTACCCAGAATGCACAGTTTGTCATTCTGAATCTAATACAAAAAACTAAATCATGTGAATTGCAGTGACAGTAAAGACAATATTAATAATAAATCTAAAGAATGGCTAGATTGGCTACAATTTATTTCAAACTTTTTCTCTTGCTATTCTGTTTCTGCAATTCACAATAAAAGAGTCGACAACTCTCGTCCATATGTTAGTGTCGGTCTTCACGGAAAGTCTGTTCTAGGTTTATTGGACTCTGGCGCTGTTTATTCAATTCTAGGTAATAACGCGCACCAGTACTTTCTAGACAATGGTTGTGTACTTCAACTATGCTCTAACACACCATTTGAAGCTGCCGGTGGTCAAAAATTAAAATGTATTGGTGTATTGCAAATGCCAGTAGTTTTTAAAAATCAGACCCATATAATGAATATTTATGTCATACCTGAAATTAAAGATACCTTAATTCTCGGTATGGATTTTTGGAATATTTTCAATCTTTTCCCTAAAAACCTTAAAGCTGTAGTAATGCGTACGGACACTGATGCTACTCTTTCAAATCTATCTATTGATGCTAACGCAAACTTGTGTGATTATGATCATCTATCAGAAGATCGGAAGACTACCGCTGATCACATAATTTCACAGTTTCGCGATATCTCCTACGAAGAACGTGGCTTAGGTAGAACCGATTTAATCACGCATTCCATTGAAACTGGCGATGCTGTACCTATACGTCAACGGTACTACCGGATGTCCTTGGAAAAACAACGTGTCCTAGTTCAACAACTGGACGAGATGTTAAAAGAGGATGTTGTGGAGCCGTGTGAAAGCCCGTGGTCCTCACCCGTTCTACTGACTCCTAAGAAAAACGGTGAACTAAGATTCTGTTTGGACAGCCGGAAGCTCAACTCTGTTACTAAAAAAGACGCTTATAGCCTGCCTTACATCTCTGAGATTCTGGATAATCTCCGTGACGCGAAATACTTAACAAGTTTAGATTTATCAAAAAGCTTTTGGCAAATTTTAATTAAAGAAGAGGACCGGTGTAAAACTGCATTTTATATACCGTCTCGTGGCACTTTTCAATTTAAATCTATGCCGTTCGGTCTGACTAACGCACCAGCGACTCAGCAACGTTTGGTCGATACGCTATTCTACGGTGCTGAATTTGAGCACAAGGTCTTCGTTTTTATAGACGACATTATTATTATTTCTCCGACTTTCGAGCAACACATTTCTTTACTAGTACGTGTTATGGAAAAACTAAAAACTGCCAACCTAACAATTAACTTCAAAAAGAGCCAGTTCTTCAGGAAGCAACTAAAATACTTGGGGTACGTAGTAGACTCTAATGGTTTGCATGCTGATCCTGAAAAGGTTGAAGCTATAGTCAACTACCCTACACCTAAAAACCGCAAGGAAGTACGTCGTTTCCTGGGTACTGCTTCCTGGTATCGTCGGTACATACCAAATTTTAGTACTTTGGCTTCACCTTTAAATAAATTAACTTCGCAAGGTAAGAACGCTCCTCCTTTTGTTTGGTCCGCTCAAGCTGACGTTGCCTTTAAAGCTCTTAAAAATTGTCTTGTATCTACACCTGTCTTATCTTGTCCGGACTATTCAAAACCGTTCGAAGTGCACACTGACGCTAGCGACGTGGGTATTGGCGCGGTGCTAACCCAAACTTTAGACGGTTCTGAACGTGTTATAGCCTACATGAGTAAGTCTTTGTCTAAACAGGAACAAAACTACAGCGCTACTGAGCGTGAGGCTTTAGCGGTGCTAACAGCTATTGAGCACTGGCGATGCTACCTGGAAAATGGTCACAAAACTGTTGTCTATACTGACCATTCTTCTTTAAAATGGTTTCTCAACCTAAGTAATCCTACAGGCCGTTTAGCTCGTTGGGGTGTTAGACTCTCTGCCTTCAATATTGAAATAAGACATCGTCGTGGTTCCGATAACGTGGTTCCTGATAGTCTATCTCGTATACCCGTATCGTCTATAAATTCACCTTCATCTACATCTAATACATTAAACACTACAGATTCTTGGTTTCTGAACATTTTTAACGGTTGTCAAAATTCACCTACATCATTTTTGGACTATAATATTATCAACAATAAATTATATCGCTTTAGGAAAAGTCTAAATCCATTAGCTCGAGAGTTTGAGTGGAAAGAGGTTATACCCCACGAAGACCGACTTAAGGTAATGGAACTAAATCACTCTGATCCTACTGCAGGTCATTTTGGCGTATTCAAAACTTTTAAACGAATTTCTTTAAAATATTTCTGGCCGGATATGCATCGTGACGTTACTAACTTTGTTGCTAACTGTGAAGTGTGCAAGTCGTACAAACATCCTAATCACTCTACGCTCGGTACTATGGGTCGTCCTAAGGATTGTTGCCGACCATTCCAAATGATTAGTATGGATCTCGTAGGACCCTTGCCGTCTTCTAGGAAGCAAAATACTTTCCTGTTTGTAGTAACTTGTTGCTTTTCAAAATATTGCCTTTTGTTTCCTATAAGACGAGCATCTGCGGAAATTATAACTCGCATTCTTGAGGAGCAGGTTTTTCTTGTGCACGGTATCCCTAGCACTGTCCTTATGGATAATGGGAAACAATTTGTAAGTTGTACGCTGAAACAACTATTTCTAAAATATAAAGTACCTAACGTACAATTCACTCCTAAGTACACTCCGCAAGTAAATACTGTAGAGCGCTACAACAAAACGATTATGACGGCTATTTCTTCTTTCATTGCGGATGAAGATCACCGAACTTGGGATTCTAACGTCCCAAAAATACAGTTTGCTATTAACTCATCTACTAATGAAGTTACTGGCTATACTCCGTCCTTCCTAGTATATGGTCGGGAATTGGTTGATTGTGGGTCACACTACTTGGACGCAGATGCGATTCAAGATTTCATTTTCACTCCAAGGGATGAATACGTAGAAAACCTTGGTTCTCTACGCAAAATATTTGACAAAGTACAATCGGGTCTCATTAGATCTCACGAACGTAATAGTACTAACTATAATCTACGTAGAAGAGTGGCTGATTTTAATGTCGGTGACTATGTTTGGAAGCGAACTTTCTTTCAGAGCGACAAAGACAATCGATTTGCAAAAAAGTTGGCCCCCAAATTTGTCAAATGCCGAATCATTACTAAAAAATCACCACTGGTTTATATTTTAGAGGATATGCAGGGAAAAAATATAGGTGAGTGGCATATCAAAGACCTTAAACTAACTAATTATAAAACCTAATTATACTAAATACTTAATTATATAACATTATTACTACAATACAAACTATCACTTTATTCTAGTCGTCTCCATTAAAGTCATATAGATTCTTAATCTTAGCGTTGTGATTTTTCTAAAAACAACAAAATATAATCTAGCGTTAATCAATTACAGTTGATGCTGCCTTCTGTATTTGTTTTGTAAATATCCCCTACTGGATATATTACGTCTAATAACGTTAAATAAAATCTAAGTAGATGCTGCCTACTAGGATTGATGTTTATAATCACCTTACCAGCGCTAAGTTATAATTTAAACAAAACAATGAGAGAATACTGTTATCCATCAAAAGTTATCTGCGAGGATTTTGTAAGCTATAAAACAAATACTCTGTATGATAGGAAGCTAAAGCACATATCTATAAGTGTCAAGGCAAATTTTGAATCTGATGTACAAAAGGTGGAATGTAAGCAAGCGAGCAGAAGATATGATGGATGGATGAATGAATGAGTAACAGATAACTATTGAGTAATTTTAGTGATAGAGGATTTTACTTAGGAAAAATCCTACCTAAACAAGGGGGGTATGTAACGGTTCGTTACACTTCCGTACTTATTAAATTAATTTTAAATCTAGTTTTTAATATTATAATAAAATTAGTCTTAAAACTATCTATTTACAAAACCTAATACTAAATACTAAAATTAAACTAATAAAATATAAAATTTTACTTAAAATATTCCTGATAATTAAATAAAACATGTATTCTGAAGTTTCTGTTGCGGCATATATTTTGTCAGGCACTTTAGATTCGAGTTCACCTTACTACGTCACGACTCCGTGACATTCCTATGACTCGGCCATTTTTCGTTCCGGCAGCTATCAAGGAAGCACTACTTTATTATAAAACTAAATTATAAATTCTTCCAATTACAAATTCTTCTTTAAAATATAATAAGTGCTGCTGCTACTGGTGTTATATTTTTAATAATAATTAAAAAGTGTTTATTCCCCATATCGGGTGAGTGTTGCAAATTATTCTTTATATTTTCGCTAATGTTAAATATTTTACTTTCTAGGCAATTTCTATGGCTAATACTGTGTTTAAATTTGTTATTTCCATGCTTTTCTAGTTCTGATTGCGACATTAAAACCTATTACAAATCATAATTTCTTTGTTCAGTTGGCTACATATTCACCTACCTACATAGAAAATATTAAATAATGTATTTCTTTATAACTTAATTATATCATCTAAATTCGCTAAAATTAAGTGGTTTAAACATTTAATATTGTTAACATTATGCTCCCGACTTGATTTATTCCAAATCTCATCAATGTAATTAATTTTCACAAAAGATTTTGCTACTACCCAAATTGTAAATTAGCTTTTTTCAATTTTGTTAATTTTGCTTGAAGCTTCAACAACATTGATCATCATTCTATGCCTTTAGTAGCCACTCTGCTTATTAGTCCTTCCGGTACTTTTTCGGGATGTCGCAGTCAGTAACACGAATTCGGACTTTTTCTAAAACGCCCAATACCGGAAATTCCAGGGTTCTGCTCCTCCTCCTCCTCCTACTACCGGCAATCTGCAAGGTCGCTGTGCCCTACCGCAGCGTTTCCTACGCTATCGTATCATCATCATCATCATCATCACCAGTCGTCTGGCTGTACCGGACTGGCAGGGAAGTGGTGTACTTTTAAGAGACTTTAAATGTGAACTCGGCCTAGTTTTTAAAATACAAGCACGTTACCCATACCCTGGGATCTATTATTTATTAAAATTAAATTCAACCTTTTTATTCTAAAATAACCTCTTTTATTTTCTAACTTTTCTATAAAAGTACGTTTAGGTGTATCCTACCCACCTAAAACGTGACACATGAGTATATGAAAAAGTCATCTGCAGTTATTATCAATATGCAGTTATTTCAAAAATTAGGTCACAGGAGGACGCAAGAAAATCAATTACACATAATCTTGATAAGCATACGTAAGATAAATATAAATAAATGAAGAAAATACCACGTAAATATTTACCATTCTACATGTAACATTCATATCAAATTTTGTATCAATCGGAGTTCAGTCTTTGAATTCCAACAAAATTATACGAAAAATAATTGTGTATTTGATCTTCTGTATTTTCTCATCCATTTGATTTTCCGAAAAGTTCTTAATTTTCTTTATTCAACCATCGAGTAGTAACGTAATAAATGAAGATCATTAATCTACGTAATTATGCCATTATCTTATATTTGTTTATTTGCTCTTTTAGACGACAAAACAGATATAGATGAAATTTAAAGAAACACATATAGAAAACATATATTAGGAAAAAAAAAAGAAACGCAGACTGATCATTATAATAAAAAAAAAGTTGATACACATAAATCGTAAGAAACAATATTAGTAAGAGCCACTGGGACCAATCATGTACCAAAGGTAATCATACTTTTCAGCTAAATTAGCAAAGTGAATAGTTTTACTGCAGTCATCATCTAGTGAATCTCCATCTTCACCAACAACAATACCAATGAGAGAATCACCACGTACCAACGGGCTACCCAAGTCATTCTGTAAAATACAGTGCATTTCTTTACTAAATTTTAAGTAGCTATGAGTACTTACAATCTGAAAAAAAAGTCGTGAAATTAATAGGAGCGCCACTTCCTTTACGGTGTTGCCATTTTATATCATGTTGTCACTCTCTAACTTATGGGTATTTCTGAGAAGTAAGATTAATTCCGTTTCACGACTTTTTTGCCTCATGTACATGAGGTAAAGTAAAGTTCAGAAGATCGTTCAAGGTAGCACCGATAGCTGAAAAGTTGAAAGAAATCCGAATGCGCTGGTACGGCCACATCCTCCGAACATCCAGTCAAAAAGACCCTAAATATCCCGGACCGCCCAAAACAAGAGGAAGACCACCCGCTAACTGGTGGTCAAATATGCTAAAAGAGATCCAGCAAGAGAATCTGAGCACACAGACGCAGACGTACAAGAAGACACGACCCCAACTGAACTGGAAAGAGGGGTGGGCAAAGAAGAGGCTACATGAGATAAAGTGTGGCTGCCATCATCTGTGAAATACTCGATAAATAAACAATTGTTTGAAAATAAATTTGAAGATGGGGTGCTGTAGGATATGGTTGCTTGCTTATCATGTGGGTTTCGACGTTAACCTACCTCACATACCTTGGTGTTATAATTATTATTGTAAGATTCGCTAATAGAGCCATAAACTGTCAGGCGTTAAGCATTCTAATCTGAGTGACAAAACCGTATCTTCGTCATCACCAGAGAGATTGGAAGAGCCGCTAAGCGAAGCGGCTCCTCTCTTCTTCGGACTCTGATCTTCACAGTCTAACAACGGTAGATTGTCAAGTCGTAAAATGTCAAAATGTTTTATACGAAGTATGATTTTAAAAAACCAATTTTAGAACACACACTTAGCTTGATTTAGACCAAAACGCTGTGACAAGCGATATCTTTGATGTGACGCATATGAACTGGTAACAAACCCACATACTCACATTCACATTGCATGCAACATTTTCCTTTTGTCTCCGCACACCGCAAAATCTGTTCCCCTTCTCAGTATCACAGTTCTGGTTACAATTATATATGGTGAATGCATAAACGTCTGATTTTGTCAACGTATATTTAGGTTTACAAATACATTCCTCCGTTTCAGAATCGTAATATAAACTTGAATCTTCATCGGTAGAAAAGTAACTATCTGGTTCTGAGATTGATTCGTCTGAGTAATAATCCTCGTACTCGCATTCGCATTCATCCGAGTCGACTGCAGAAAAATCATCCTAAAATTCGTAAATGTAAATGTCTTATGATACATGAACTATCATTGTGGTGATTGTTGGGAAGATATTGTCCAGCAACTAAAAAACAAAGGTGGTAAACTGAACCAACAGTACAAAGGATTTTTTAATCTGAAGAAATACCTCTGTCTTCGCACTGGTGATCATTTGTGCCCAACCCTCTTCAAATTTTCCGGACAAGGAAATTGGTTGAACTTTATCAGAAAAATTCATAGCTGTTTTTAGATGCAACAGATAGAAGTACGGCTTGTAAAAGGTTGCAATTTGATCATATTGGTGCCGCTCACTATTATGTACAGTTTCTCCTCCGACGTAAATATGCCCCTCTCTAAAAACATAAAAAACTTCAAAGTCATTTATAAGAACGGCCTATTTGCACTAGGCCATTTAACGTGTTTTACCTTAATTCAGGACGCCCAAGCTATTCGGTGTGGACGAATGTGGTAAAAATACTCAAATTATTATAAACTAGCGACCCGCCCCGGCTCCGCACGGGAAAATAGTTATTGTGGGTTATCCTTCAGTATATTATGCATGTATTATACATATAAACCTTCCTCTTGAATCACTCTATCTATTAAAAAAAACCGCATCAAAATCCGTTGCGTAGTTTTAAAGATTTAAGCGTACAAAGGGAGGGACATAGGGACATAGGGACAGAGAAATCGACTTTATTTTATACTATGTAGTGATTACAAAAGCTTTAAAATTGATGTTTAAGATGACTTAGTAAATTCTCATACGGAGCAACTAGATTAGAGCTGGTTTCAAATTCCTAGCTACTTAAGCGTCACTATCTCAAAGAAGTTCACACACGACGCGATTAGTCATAGTATTAACAGTGGTGACTAGTCTTCGAGAATGTTTGAAGAGAATGAAAAATATTCTTTTTTAGTATTTCACACTACTAACATCATCTACTCCACCGATAATAACGCGGCTCCTAAATTTGAAGAAATAGAAGAATTAAATGTGAGAGCGGGTTTATCCTTACGTGTTATTGACGCAGGCAGCAGCAGTGATGATCCATTTGTCAGATAAGATAGCACCCGCACAGGAATCGCCAATGTGAACGAAATACGGATGTTGGGTGACATTGACTGTATAAACACGGAAGTTTTGAAAATAATAGTGACATATCAAGTCGAATGAAATCCATGAAAGACTTATAAACGAACGTAAAGATCTCGTTGATAATAAGGAGTCAGTGTAGCTAAAATTAAATACTCGTACAATTATTAAAACTAAATTTACTAAGCAATTCGATTTACCTTTTGTCACCGAGTTCGCTTTACTTGGTGCAGCTAAAATGCCACTTATTGCAGTTCCTAATGCAAAAGTAAAAATGAATATCACACACACTGTGAGCATTGTAGAACTTAAACAAATAAATCATTGACTGTATCTGATTACTAGTTTGAAAAAAACAAATGCATTGAAAGGAATAGTTGAAATGCTTTCAATATTTTATAATATTTTCCAAGTCTTATCTTTATTGGTACCGAGGTGTTTTACGACAGTTAAAAGAATAGATAAGAAAAAAAAATTTATTACAAATACACTTACAAAGTCATATTAGGATGAAAAACTTTTAATGACAGAGTGTATCCAGTCCACGTAATTGAAGATATTAGTAAAAAAGTATAATCTCCTACATCTTGGTCTTAGTTCACCGAACTGGTGGACAAGAGAAGCTACTCCTATTAGTGTGTCATTTTGGATCAATGGACCACCGGCGTCGGACTAAAAAAAAGGAAAATAAAATTAATGGAAGAGCACAAACGCTTTAGACTTAAGAAGAATTTGATGATGGGAAACTTATACAAAGATAAAATAGTAAAACAAACTCGTTATTCAAAAATTGAAAACGATGTCTCTGATATTAAAAACATGCATTAATGTAATTGATTAAAATGATGAGGACTTTATTGTATGTTCGGAAAGTTAAATGATCAGAAATTAGTCACTAACTGTCCGCCTACGGCGCCACTTGCGTTGTTTTTCAACTTTTCCCGTGGCAATAAAATATCTTTCCGCGGTAAAAAACAATCTATATTATTCTCAGACCCCCATTCTATCTTTGTCCATAAAGTCATGACAATCTGCTTAGTTTCAGCGTCAAAGAAGGACACTTGCATTTCTATCACTAGTATTAGATGTAAGAAAGATATAATGACGATGCTTACACCACAAGGTCCCGGGTCATCTTGTTGTGCTTTTGTGCTTATCAAAATTTTAATCAGTGTGCTTATATTAGCTTTAATTAGAATACTATGAATGCCATCGAAGTATCCAATCGTTTCTTTACTGGACAGTATTGTCAGTCGGATCTTCATCGGCCGATTCGATTTTGTGACCTGTAAAAATAAAAGCATTGCTGTTGTTTGTTTGGTTTCTTCCTTTGTTGTTGTTTGTTTGGTTTCTTCTTTCTTTTTGACATTGATATTGATAAAGAACTAAGGAGAAAACCTACTGAGCCTAAATACTAAGACTCACTAAGATTGAATAAAAACTATTATTATTATAACGTTATAATTATTATTGTAAAGCCTGACCAGAAAAATGAAAAATGCGGAATTTCATTAAAACTAATTTTATTATGAATATTGTTGCCATAAACATTAAAATATACACATGGCGCCCTCTGGGGGCAGGTTTTTTTATTTCTCTGGTCAGGCTTTAAATTGATTTATAGCAGTAACTGAAAGTGTTATATCGATGTTTATGAAATTTCTTCTTATTGTCTTATAGAATCACGAGCGAGTTAAAAACGCCATTGGAATTTCAAAAACTTTGCATAAATGAACTGGATCCTAAAACTAGACCTCCGCTTTAAATTTCGCTATAGAGAGTAATGCAGTATTTACCTCATCAAGAAACACGGCATTTGTACCATTGTCAACATAACCTTTTGGAAGATTTATAGGCTTCACATCGTTATTGAATTTTAAAGGCTTTTTTAACCTTACTAAGGCAATGTCGTGTATTGGTACTTTATTAAGAAACCAACTGTATTCAGGGTGTTTGATAACTCTATCATATTCCACGTTTATATTATGTTGAGGTCTTTTGATTGTTATTTGCCCGTGAAGTCTAAAAAAGAAGACGTTTAATTAAAATGGGGCTGATCCTAGTTACATAATTATTATATTACCATCACCCTACCCTAAAATCAGGGTGAATAGGCCTTAGTCAACGGTAGTTCGGAATAACAATGTTATTAATATTATAAACAGCTCATAAAGGTCCCCACGGTCCTGCACTGGTCCAGTGTGGTTGACTAAGCTCCTCCGTGGGCTGTTAATAATAATAATATCAGTATATGGTAATGGGTCAACTTCACTTCGAAAACATCAAAATCGAAAAATCCTTTTGGTACGTGCCGCAAACTTCCGAATGGAAATCAACAGCCTATTGGTCACCGATACCCTTCAATAATGCTCACACCAGGGTTGAGAAAGTCGGTCAATGACCTTAGAACCCGCACGAAAACAAATGTATATTTTGCGTTCTACTTACGAGGGTTTACTATCAAAACAATGGGCTGCGGTGACCAACCATTTATCAGAAATAATGGTCGCGTTACAGAAGCCTAGACTAGCAAGGTATGGACAGTCAGTTATTTTATTGTCCGAGAAAAAAAGAAACATTCTTGATGCAAGAAATATAATGGCTTTTATCATTTCATTTCAATATTTGTGTAGTATGACAATGTTTCTTGTCAATGCTGTCAAGGTAAAAAAAATGAGATCAAAGATAAGTGAAAGCAACATTTTGTATCAAAGAAGGTGAAAATAGCGCTATCCGCTGAAGTTTAATTTTTTATTATTAATGCTCTTACTACTTATTTTGTTCTTATTTTTTACCGAAATAGCCCGAAGAATCTCTAAACTTAAGTAGCAATGGCTGGGCACAATGCGTGTGGAACCGATGGCCGTTGGGGCAGAAAGGTTCTTGAATGGCGGCCGGAAGAAGTACTGTGTAATTTTTTTTTTTTTTTTTTGTGTGTGTTTTTAGTTCTCTTTAACTTTTTTATATCATTTAATTTTTTTATTTTATTTCATAGATTAGTTTGATTATGATTAGATTTTTTAAAATGTTAGAGTTAACCATGAAGGAAAAAATATTACGCGCGGATTTTTTTTCCTTCATGGAATTAACAATAACTAATTGTATACAAGATAATATATTAGACATTTCTACAATAATAAAACTGAAGATGGCGTGTCTGTACGTTGATTGGTTCTTCGAAAAACTGTTTGTAGATGATAAAGGGGAGTGTAGCTGAACACTAAAATACAAGTATGAAAAAAATAACCGTCTGTCTGTCTCTTTATACACGCTAATCTCTGGAAAAAAAAAAAAAAAACTACAGGACGGATTTTAATGAAACTTTACAATAATATAGCTAATACATCAGGATAACGCATAGGCTACTTTATACCGCGGGAAAATACTTCTTTCCCATGGGAAAAACCTGTTTACGTGGGCGGAGCCAGCCGATCAGAAAGCTAAAAGCTAACTATATAGAGTTCATAACCATGAGTTGCAGGACGAGTTACTAAAGCTAGCAGCGTTACACATTAAAAATGGTGGCGAGCGCTTACAACTAGAGTACTTTGCCTACGTCAGCAACCTATTATGACTTGTCGAAATGCTTACATAATTGAGTTCTAGGTTGGACTACTCTATTCACATGTAAATGAAGCGCTCTCAACACAGGAAGCACTTTTGTGCTCTCGCAAAAAGTTTGCTGTATTTGGCGTAAACTTTATAATGCGTCTACCGGTTTGTTTTATTCGCCCGCCGAAGTTTTAGCGCTGAAAGCGATGAAATGGGTTGTCGGTGAAGATTCAGAGTGATGGATACAATTTTATGGGGACTCTCAATTATAGTTTATTTAGGTAAAGCTCTATTTTTTACTTCAGCGGCATCATGTAATTAGTTAATTTAATCGTAGAAAATGCTATTTTATTATTTAAAAGAGGTTATTCTTTGATAATGTTAAATGAAAATATTTATGTTAGCCCGTAACAGGTTGTATTCACTGTCTTTGACACAACTTTCTTAACTTAACCAACAACTAAGTATTTTTATAATAAGTAATCGAATAAAAAAATAATGTATAAAATTGGTTCCTAATTGGTTGTGAAATACACATAAAATACCAAACTATACTGTACACTACACACGCACAAACACACACACAAACACACTATTATTAGTGTTTGTATTGTATTCTATTCTTGTGAGGCATATTAAGTAACAAACAACGATAATATGCTCAGACATAACTAACGATGACATCGTATTATCGTTTCGGATTCACAATATCATTGCATAATCCAAATTCAGGCAGACGAGAGAAGCCTGCTTGCAGTGTAATCACATTACAACCACCCCGCTTTGAAATCCATCACAAGCATACAGTGGCCTTTCAAGTATTTTGCAAATATGACCGTTTTCATACTAAACACCACAGAATACCAACGACACCAACATATTTTTAGGTCGAAAACTAAAAATGAAGTCCGAACCAAAAAAAGACCTCATGAGACTACTGTGGGTTTTTTTTTTATAATTGCGATTGTTGCCAGAAATATTTAAAAGAAACGTACCGCCGCCACCAGCAGCAGGTTTTTTTTGGTTAGACTCAGTTTTTAGTAACAACGACGATATATCGGAACTTTTAAATGTATTTTTGTAACTACTTTTTCATAACATATATCACATATAGCTCAGGTTGTAGCGCATTCTGCTTAATTTCAGTTCGATTATATCCCAAGCTGCTTGAGTTCAAAGATCATAGAGAAAATTAATTCAGATATCAGTGTGATTTATGAACAGAAGTTGACTATACACCGGTACAAAATGAACAAAAAGGCGCCCACGCCTTCTATGCGTAATCATTTTTAACCCCCGACAAAAAAGAGGGGTGTTATAAGTTTGACGTGTGTGTCTGTCTGTCGGTCTGTCTGTCTGTGGCATCGTAGCTCCTAAACGGATGCGCCGATTTTGATCTAGTTTTTTTTTGTTTGCAAGGTGTCACAATCGAGAGTGTTCTTAGCTATGATCCAAGAAAATATCTTCAGCCATTTGAAGATTATCAGCTCTTTTCTAGTTATTGAAAGGATCAAGTAACGGTAGCAAGATGAGGAGAGGTCTCCAGGTTCTAAGAAGACTTTCCACCGTCACATTGTTCAAAGTTCCCTGCGCGTTGACTGCGATCGCGCCGCGTGCAATTGAGATTGGCGTTGCGCAGTGCCCTGCCCGCATACTGAAATGTGGAGTGAGCAGACTAGCTTACGATACAGAACCCACTTTTAGTAATAATCACTATACTTTAAAAAAAGCATTTAAAAAAAATTATCGTTAAGTATAAAGTGCTTAAATTAATATTAATTACAGATGCTGTTAAAAATAAATGAAATAGATCATTCGATGCGTCCCTGCAAGATATAGTACCTAACTGCCGGCGTTCCCCCCTCTGAATTGTCAAACTAATAACTAACTAACAAAAATCTGTAACGCGGCTTTTTACCATCTCCCTGCTAACTAAATAGAGGAAACCGCTTTTTTATTTCATTTTGTAGAGCACTTTTCTCATACCTGCTATGTCGAAACGTAACAGAGGACATGGCAAAAGAGACAATGTTCAAAAAATCTGAAGATCAAGATACTGATTATTCTGTTATACATAATACCTACTTATCATGACGTATGCACAGCGTGAGTTTATGTCACCGAACGAAGGTACTGAGCGAAAGTTTCATATTGCTACTAGAAAGTGACTAGCAACTCATGAGGCCGCTTATTGACTCATTGTTCTAAAACTGACTTTAACTGATTATTATTGGTGTATGTAGAAATTAATATAATTTAAAATAAATAATACGTTATTTCTGTTCGTTTGTATTACTCTGCCACTCAAGTCGAGGCGAAAGCTTTTCTTCGGCTGTTGTTTGAGGATCGCGTTCGGCTTGCGAGTCACGCGCCACTCGAATTTGCAGCCAATTCATTCCATATTGGATTATTAGCCATTGATCTTTATAAAAATTTCAAATACCGTACGTTTTTTAAAGAGAGAGTGGTACTCTATTGACAGTATAAACTAGAGTTTAGTTTTGTGAATTTTGGAAATCTGTTTTGGTTACGATTGCCTATAATTATTTAGTGATATGAGAATCACATATTTAAATAATATTTAATCTATGGAGAGTTTTGTATCCAAATTAATATTCTGAAAGCAATGATAAGAAATACCCACCGTATCCTTAGAGTACCTATATATACAAGTTTTTGAACCGCATCCAAATAAATTCTGTGTAGGTAATTACATTTTTATAACACATCTGTTACGTTTTTACATTTAAAAGTCTAATCTGAATCTAACAGAAACGACAGCAAGAGATGGTATCATGGAAATAATATACGTTTTACCGAAGGAAAATACCTCGTTCCAACAGGAAGATTCGGCACGGAAAGCTGATGCTAGCTAACCTATAAATTCACACAAAGGGTACCTTACTTTTTCTTTATGAATACGTACATTGAATGAAACCCTTCTAGGAATATGGAAGCCGGAATTTATATACCTACATTGTATTCTGGTTGTATTGAGCAAAATGTTGACCTAAATATTTTTACCTTACAACCCAAACGCCCGCGTTCTACTAAAAATACTTTTCCCTTCGTTTCTCCAACAGCATTATCCAAAAAGCTTTCATTGATGATCAATTTGATAAAAAATTTCGTTTTTAAAAGAAGTGTAATCAGCAGGGCCGACCGACAGTCCCCAACTTGCAATTTCGCCGAATGAGAAAATAATGTTCCAATGATCGGATTATACGCGCTCGGAATTTTTAATTCTTGCCTTTCAATGGTTTTTCTTTCAAAATTTTTTTATTTTTGTCCAATAAAAGACTGGGCTTTTTCAGAGCTAATTTTTTAACCATGAAAGTTACGGTAACGGTTGATTGGCGGCCTCTCAGTCCATTGGGCGAATTCATCTCGTTATTTATCTGATTGACTGTGTAATAGTCTGCTTGTTAAAAGCATTTTAGTTTGAAATATTTACTAAGAAAAGAGAGTTTAAATTAAGGTTTCTCACACCTGTTTGCACTAAACTTAAGAATATCTTAAGTTGATGTCTAAAGTATTTAGGTGAGATTTAGTGAAAATTTTGTTTACTATTAACCTTCAGACTTTTTTTAAATGCTTAGTTTCTGCCGACCTTTATGAGCCTAATTAGACTGTTAATAAAAACTAATTCTTTTTTTAAGCGTTAGTTAGCGTAGGTCTTTCTTAACTACGAAAATTCGTAACACAAGGTTAGTGCCAACAGGTGTGAATGACCTTAAATTTATTTAACTGTTTACGTAACTTATGTAAATGGTCTACAATCGGCTTTGCATCGGTTGTATATAAATATGTTTTTTTAAATGAGGTACTATGTTTTACATCAAAAATTCATTAGGAATTAAGTTTCACTTGAACAATAACTGGAAGAAAATTTTACTTTAATTTCTATAGTTTTGTTTTTATTTTAGTTGGAAAATACTCAAAAAAAGTAAACAAGTCCTTAAAAAATATTATATAATTGGATCTGATTCTCATTTAAATAAATGGATAAAAACGGACCAAATTATAAAAAATCTTTATTCGCGCATTGCAAAAAACAAAATGTTTCGAAAAACAATCAAATTTCTTACTTTTAATTCATACGAACCGTTTTTTTTCCAATAAACAAACAATTAAAACCAACTTCGAAATAGAGTGAAAATTTTATGAAAATTCTCTTTCCAAACCACGAACTGGGTGCGAGACAACTTTTAATTAAATACTAATGCTTTCCTCGGCAAAATTTACAATTATAATAGAGCTGCCCTTACAGAGCCAGATATTTATCTATCGATGTCATTTGCATACAATATAATAGAGTGTCTTATTATGAATAATAAGACACTCTATTGATATGAGATAAGAGCTAGTTAGCTAATATATGAAATATTAGCTAACTAGCTCTTCCTTCACACTGCATAGTACCCTGCGGGAATTTTGTATTTCCCGCGGTAAAATGTACTCTAAAAAATTTAAGCTAGTCTTCACTAACATTCGAAACAACAAAATAGTCCTCCGAACAAAAAATAGATGGCGCTGTTAGTTTTTGCACCGGGGCTTAAAAAAGTTCTAAATTCATTACAATAAGAAGGGTAAAAATGTTAATCGAAAGAACAACAAATACCACGTGGACGAAGTCGTGGGCATCAGCTAGTTGTTACATATTTTGGTCTGGAGTTTTATTTTACCAGACAAAACATAATTCATTTATCCTTTCAATATAAATATTTGAAGAGTCTGAAGTGTACTCAAATGATTGGATTTATAGTTGAATGGACTTTATTTTATTGATAAAGTCCAATCGGTTTAGTTAGTAATGTACATTTATAAATTGATATTTTCATCTAGAGTATAATTCTATTTCTTTAATTGAATAGACATAAAAATATGATAATATTTATCTAGAATTTATCCGGATCATACCTGGTTCAGCACATCTCGCTGGCCATCCAACGCGGGAACGCGGCCGGCGTGATGGGGACATTTGAGCCGGGTATGCTCCGAGGTGGGCTGTTTGACTAACAGGAAATTGTAATTGAATGATAATGTTAAGTTTAAGTTGCCCTATTTCTTTTTTAAATTATTGTATATTAATTTGTTTTGTATTATGTTTAAAAGCCCTAACTTTAATATGAATACTGTTAGTATGTATAATAATTAAGAAATATAAATCTAGAATTTTTGCATTAAAACAGTGGTTGCGATTTCAATACAATTTAGCAAAACTAGTGTTTTTGATGAATTGAGATAATTTTCATTTTTTTATAAATGGAGTTTATACAAACAAAGAACAACTATAAAAGCTGGAATCCTAAAACACTGAACATGTAGTGAGTTTTTTTCGATTTCTCATGTTTCCTATTCCTATACTGTTCATGTATTTTTTTTTTATTTACCTATGCTTGAGTCGAAAAAGTACGACCGATCAAACTTCACCAATAAGTTGCCGACAAGCATCGATAAGTTAACGTCACATCCCTACTCCGCATGTGTGGAACGCAATGAAGAAATTAATTCATATTTCACCGGTACTAATGAACCAGCCTCGGCTCGACAAACATGACACTCGACTTATAATTATATCGCCGGATTGTATTGTCTTGCGACTTTTGTACTTAAAATGTCATCATCATTTAGAAAAACACCGAGTTTAATACAACTAAAAAGATTCTACAGGTCCAGGCAGAAAGACTGTCTATCTATACAATTTGCCTTATTTTATTTTGTATCTATCTTGTTCATCACTACATAGCATAAAACAAAGTCGCTTTCTCTGTCCCTATGTCCCTATGTATACTTTAATCTTTAAAACTACGCAACGGATTTTGATGCGGTTTTTTTTTATAGATAGAATGATTCAAGAGGAAGGTTTATATGTATAATACATGCATAATATACTTAAGGATGTAACGTGGTGCATTACCATGCCACCTCGTTGCCTCATTCTCATCTCATTTACCATTCTCGTCTAAATTCGAATATATTCAATTTTGGAATTCAGTCGACAATCATCCGTCATTTCATTCATTTTTTAATTCACCTTTTCGTTCACCTCTCGGCCATGTCGGCCGAGTCCTAAATTCTTGTGCAAATATTCTTTATATATTTTAATAAATCTGTAATCTGTAATCTCTAATAAATTTAAAGACATTTAAAATCAATTCAGTGTTGGTGTTTCTACTCATCATCATAATATCTTCTTGTGCGCGCTCGCTGGCTGGCACCATACCTGGCGAGCCGCGGGTGTGACAAGGATAACCCACAATAACCATTTTCCCGTGCGGAGCCGGGGCGAGTCGCTAGTTATAATAAATAATAATGTGCTCTTCATAATATGAAGTACCTACCTATGTATAGATAGTGTGCTCTATAATATTATAATACGAGTATAATAGGTACCTAGGTACTTACTTATTCAAATATTATATTAGCTGACAGTTCCACCCCAGCAGGCCTATGATGCCTGTTCTGCCGTGCCTAGGATATTTATAGTAAGTTGTATGTACTATACTCCATTCCATATAGGATTGGAAAGAAGTAAAAAGGGGATCTATTTAAATGTCACACTACGCGTAGTACTTATTTAAAATATTAAAATGTTATAAAACCTACCTTTCTATCTGAGTACTCTTACTGCTTCTTTATATGTGAAATGAAATGAAGTATAGAATAGAGCGGACTCTCAGAGGAGATTCGTTTAAAAAATTCGCGTACCGCCAACTGTTGATTGATTTGTGTTCTAGAGACCCTTAGCTATATAAAAGTACATGTTGCCACGAGCGAGCGTGGTAGGTTTCCGTTCTAGCCGAGCATCCTCAAACCTCATATATAAGACGAAAAAAAATAATTAAAAAATAACCGTGTGGGGTATCAAATAAAAGGGTATATATGAGTAGATTGCAAATATATAACATGTTGCTATATCCGCCCTTCCTATTCAATGTTATTTAAAAAATAAATTTTCAAAAGTGGCTTTTCGAGCATACTTTGCATAGCTGTAGATTGAAAACTTCTGAATTAATATTTAATAAAATACATTCTTATCATCAGAAATATATTTTTGATTATATTTGTGATGTGTAGTCGGTCCCTTTAGATTAGTAACTAGCTGTCCGCCCGCGGCTACGCCCGCGTTGTTTTTTTACTTTTCCGTGCACAGTTTCCCGTAGGATTTGATATTTTCCCGTGGTAAAAAGTATCTAAGATGTTGACCGAGGATATAAGGTATCACCATACAACATTTTATTTAAATCGGTCCAGTAGTTTAGGAGATTAGCCCGTACAAACAGCCAAAAAGAGAGAGAAAAAATTTGAAAAAAATCTGGATATGTTCCATATTACTTCTTACATCCTACTGACGTTGCGTTAAGTTGCTTTTTTAAAATTATTTCTGGTTGATTTTATTTTTTTCACATATTTGAGGATATTTCTGATGATAAGAATGTATTTTAATAAATATTAATTCAGAAGTTTTTAATCTACAGCTATGCAAAGTATGCTCGAAACGCTACTTTCGAAAATTTATTTTTTAAATAACATTAAATAGGAAGGGCGGATATAGCAACATATTATATATTTGCAATCTACTCATTATACCCTTTAATTTGATACCCCATACGGTTATTTTTTTATTTATTTTTCGTCATATATATGAGGTTTGAGGATGCTCGGCTAGAACGGAAACCTACCACGCTCGCTCGTGGCAAAATTTACTTTTATATAGCTAAAGGTCTCTAGAACACAAATCAATCAACAGTTGGCGGTACGCAAATTTTTTAAACGGGGTGCCGGGATCGTCGAATCACTTTCGTGTGACATGAATTCGAAAAACAAAAGCGTATAGGAACGTGTCGAGAACCAAATTGGTGTACTCGTATCTCAGATAAAAAACAACGGACCTAACCACTACTTTGGACTTTACGACTAGTTTTAAACTGGAATCGTTTTTTACTCCTATAAAATAAATTAATCGTCAAACATAAGCGTTAAACGTTTTTATTGCTGAAATAAGTACCCGCTCTTAAATTAGTCTTGGACTTGTCTCGGAGATAATAAAAACTTTATTAATATATTGTACCTACTAAAATAAAATACTAGATGAGTGAATTCCGCGTCGATTGCAAACAGGTACCTATAATATATTCTATATGCGGTTATGTTTGCTTATGTTTGTCGAAAAAGTGAACCTCTAGAAACGATTCGATATCCAATAAACGAGGAATGTAGGTTTAATGAGGACTGTTTTTGTAAATTAATATTAAAGGGAGACAAGTAGGAATAAAATGCCCTTTACTTTTTCGGAATCGTGTAAACTCAGTATTTTCAAAGCATTTAAAGTAAGATCTTCGGGACCATACATCGCCCACGTATAAACACTTCATCTCGTGAGACTGTGGTCAACAACGACCCCATCATATAAAAAAATAAACAACAAACAATTGAAGGATTTCAAGCTGTATATTTTATCGAAAAATACATATTTTTTTAGATTTATGGCTTTTGCGTGTCGCTACGTGCCTGACAGTAGGATGAATAGGAACCAACTAAATGACTGGAAAGGCAACAGTGTTCCTTCAGAAACTCGGTAAAAAGCAATTTTGAAGTTTTTTAAACGGAATATTATTATTATGTGACATTTTCTTTTTGGCAATGAGTCGAGCAGTCGCTTTGATCGCTATACCACGGAGGTCTTATTTTGAACCACTCGAATTGGAGTTGAAATGCCAAGCCATTTAATTTTCTATTTCAGTAAGTACACTACACGAACAATTTAACCAACCTTCCCCCAGTGTTTAAACGAACATGATAACGTTTTGGCAATGCTACTTACTTGGCAGACTTTCCAAAAAATATCACAAGAACAGGGGTGTATTTAGGGTATTATTGAGCCTTTTAAACATCTTGTGTGGTCAAGGGAAAAAACATATATGTATTTTTAAAATTATTATTTTTCGAAATTTTTCTTATTAGCATAGTTAAATATAAAGTTAGATTTTTGTAACTTTTCGATTTCGATAGTCAAATTTTGCACTGCACTAGGTTTAAATATTGATAATTAGGTAAAAAAACAAGCAAAAGTTTGTAAGAATAGTGCTTAATAATCTTGTTTATGACCTATTTATTAGGAAAATATTCCAATGAATAAATCACAACTAAGTTTTTGTAGAGGAATGAAATATGATACTCTTTAATGAATACCAGACAATAGTACCCGCTAGCAACAGACGACATTATGAAAAAATATGTAAGCTAAAAAAATAAACGTGTGAATAACGCCTTTTGAAAACGATCGCTGTAGTGCTAAACTTAGCTGCACGTTCTAATGAAATTACAAGCTGGTTACTCGCCTATTCATTCCTCCCCTCTGGCGCCCTCACCTGATTACCTCCCTGTAAACTCATTGCTTCCGCGCCGTCGGGGCAAAATTAAATGGCGCCATTAAACGCTAGCCCCGGATTATACACTCCGGCGCAATTGGCCTGAGCGCCAGTGGTGGCGATTCTGCTTGTCAAAATAATCAACATTCTAATTAAATTAATTAGGTTTAAAATAAAAAGAAATACTGAGGCACATTTTTTTATCATATCTAACAACTTTTTTAAATTTTATGTTTTGCAAACTGTCCAAAAAAGTATGATTAAAAATTTGCCTATCGTAAACTAAACATAACAAGTATTTTGTATTTTTTTTATTTATTGAATATCTGAATGAATGAATGTGAATATCTGAATGAGGAAGTAAATTTTGTATTAATTTCGGTTATTCTTATTTTTTTCTATACATATGAAAACCTTAATCAACTGATTCATTAGTTAAAATTTATTTTTACAAATGCAGACGTTTTATTTTATCACCTACCCTAAAAAGCCAAGCCAACAAACACAAGTCAAAAGAAATCCACATAAAAAAGCCATACAAAAAAGAAATTTTACGTTTTCCTCTATGCCATATGCCAGTTAGAATCAACACTGGTGAATATTTTCTTAAGCTACACTCTTGAGCGCTGCAGTTCCGTTCGTACTGCCACGGGTAATTATGTTTGAATAAATAAGTAAGTAGAACCGTGAAAAGAGCTCTGGTCGCCTTTCAAGATGAGGTTTTTAGTTTAGCAGTTTTGTATGCAAGTGGCAACCACATACTGTTCAGTTTTCTATTGAGCTTCCAAATGCGATATAGTATATATCCTTGACCAGAGGCTTAACAACCTCCGTGGTCGAGTGGTCAAACCGGCTTGATATTACGGAGGTTCCGGGTTCGAATCCCGGTGGGCACTCGTCGATCAAATATCACTTTGTGAGACTTTCCTCAGTTTGGTTAGGACATTGCAGGCTGAATCACCTGATTGTCTAAAGAGAAAGATGATTCCGCGCTTCGAATGTCAAGTAAAGCCGTTAGCCCCGGCTATTATCTGCGGATGTAGTCGCTATAGGAGCCATGTCGGAAGCCTAAAGCTCTATAATTCCGACACCAGGGTTTGTGAGGTAAGTTAACCTCGAAACCCACAAGACAAGCAAGCAAGCTTGTGCAGAAGTTACATGGGGGCGGAGGAGACGAATGCTCACATCCTACAGAAGTGTTGCGGCTTGTCGCAGTACAGGGCTAAATACCTTGGTTCGCCGGGGTCCATCCCAGAGACGCTCGGCTACCTATGGGCAGATTACTGGGCTTCTTTAAGGAGATCGGGTGGCTCGAGTAGTGAGTTATCCTACCCAATACCACAGAATACCAAATAGTAGTCCCTAGTAAATAGTAGAGCCAATACACATAAATATTAAATGAAAAAATAAATTGCCTTGTAAAAAAAGAACTAGATCAAAATCGGCGGATCCGTTCACACAAAACACTAAAGCCTTGTTCCTGCAATTTTGTAGAAGTTTTCTCACACTTGTTACGGGTTGGCTGAAAGAGATCTCTACTTAGAGATAAGCTCGCCCTTGTGAACTATCACTTAACTGTACAGATTTTTATATTTTTTTGTGTACAATAAAGAATCTATATAAATTATTTCTATCTTTTGTAACAAAACTAAATTGTGTCAAGTATTAGGTAATACTTCATCGCTTCAATCTTTTTTTTTTTATTTACCTATACTTGTGTCGAAAAAGTACGACGGATCAAGCTTCACCGGACTTGTACCGGTTCAATCAAATTACTACTGATGCTATTTGTGTCTATAAAACAGAACGGTATATTTCAAAAAACGTTCAGGATTATTGAGTTTGCTAGATTGCAAGCGCAATTTGAACAGATTCGCGTATATTTGAATTTATAATCATCACCGCTGAGCCGGAATGATTGTTTCATTGCTAATGGTGGCAATGTCAACATACGAGATGGGATCCGAGTGTGCGTATAATTAGGTAAACAGTTAATTTCGTTTGGCACGCATTTCTGGTTTGATACGTGACGATGTTACCAATATGTGTACGAATACCTATTTGAATTTGTGTTTTTTGTTTGGCACTCAGTATTGTCTTTGGAGAAATGATAATGACGTGCTTAGCAGCTGCGACCGCGTTATTTTATTTTTCAGTGGGAAATGCGTGGATAAGGTGTCGAAATAAAATAAAATATACCAAATTGTTTCATTCTGTTGGTCATCATCATCATCATCTCAAGCCTTCTTCGACCAGTTTGGTGTAGGCCTCCTTCAACCCCCTCCACTTCTTTCTGTTTTGAGCAGTTTTAATCCAATTTCCTTCTGTTGGTAACAATAAGGAATATTAATTTTGTATACACTGTTAGTTAGTTACTTTTGGTTAGTGCAACGAGCTATTTTCCGTACTAAACGTCAAACGCGCCTATTTTGAACCCCCGACGAAAAAGAGGGGTGTTATAAGTTTAACGTGTGTGCCTGTCGGTCTTGTCGTTATTTTGCAGTGGTAAATAAATGCGTGGGAACGAGGTGTTAAAGTAAGTAACGCCCTTGAAGTAATGAGCGTAAATGGATATCAGGGATACTTAAAAAAAAGTTATACTTATTTGCCGCCTTACTAGACGGTTTTATTGTGCCCCCCCCCCGTTACGATGTTATGGGTGGATCACACGTAGCGAGTACAGTGGCGAGAGAGTGCACTCGGCCGAGTGGTTGTTACGTATGAACACTTTGGCGAGTGCTCGGCCGAGCCAAAACGGCGAGACAGCGACTAGAATCATGATTTGTTTGCTCGGCCGAGTGCCCACCCCCCCGCTTCATTCTTCAGCCCCCGCAGCCACTCGCTATCCCGCTCGGCACGTGTGGACAGGCACTCGGTTGGCCACTCGCCACTCGTTCAATTTGTACCGAGCAGCGTGTGTTTATTTATTTTTGTTATTTTAGTTTTTTTCAATAAAAATGGCTAGTAGTATGTGGAATAATGTGAAATGGACATTAGAAACGACAATTAAATTCATACAGTGTTAAAAAATACACGAATGTTTATGGAATTTTTCGTCACCTGTATATAAAAACAAAGTCAAGTGTAATGCAGCCCTAATTGCAATAAGAAATGAAAATAAAATAAAAATCAGGTTTTCTGCGATCCATTGTACACGACAACCAACAGCATCAAACTGAACTGTCTCGCTACTTTTGTAAATACGTGTGAACAGCGACTCGGTTGGCCGACTCTCTTTCGGCCCAGTGACCATTTGCTGTCTCGCCACTCTACTCGTTACGTGTGATCAACCCATTAGTAATGTATTCACGGGGTCAATCCAATAGCCTATGTTTTTTTCTCGTCGTGCTTGCAGGTACAAATGCTTAACTGAGACAAACATAATTATTATTTAAGTATATTCTTCACTATCGTATTTATACTACAACTAGCGACCCGCCCCGGCTCCGCACGGGGAAATGGTTATTGTGGGTTATCTTTAAGGATATTATGCATGTATTATACATATAAACCTTACTCTTGAATTACTCTATCTATTAAAAGAACCGCATCAAAATCCGTTGCGTAATTTTAAATATTTAAGCATGCAAAGGGACATAGGGACAGAGAAAGCGACTTTGTTTTATACTATGTAGTGATATTTACCTAGTAATAAAAACATTTAAACCGATGATAATAATAATCCAAATTCATTTTTTAATTTTAAAAATAGACTCTGCTTAAAATTCCGCTTGTTAAACAAATATTTTTCGTTCAAAAGAGGGTTTGTATTCTTGAAAAGTAAACGGATATCTGGTATCCTGTATGCAAACCAGAGTGGGGTAGTAACGAGCTCTCTAACATTATACTCGAACAGAGCGCAGCGGAAAAAACAAAATCATTCCCACTGCCAACTCTCGCCTTTAAGGCTTAGGGTGCTGCTACACTGAGTCATTAAATTTTTTTAACATGTACTTTTAAGTACTCTAAAATCTAATAGTTTTTAGTTGAAAAAACCTAAATTTCAGATACATTTCATCATTTTAGCGGAAAGCTGGCCGCTGCTGGACAAAAGACATTGTTTTAGATATCACTAATATAATAATTAACCTTTTACAATCGCCCTTACAATCCTCAGCTAGTCAAAGCTGGAAGAAGTATTAGTAAAGTAACTAAACTTTTGCTACTTAAGCAATAAGGCCGCTTTTTTGTACACTTTTACGATTGTGAACTTTTTTTTGTCATTCCCTGGTGTGCAATAAAGTATATTTATTATTATTATTCTTCTTCAAATCAATGAAAAGTGTTTAGTAGTCAAATTGATTCGGAAAATGGTAAAATCAAGGCATTGTTTTCCCAAATGTTACAGAATTTTGCTCTGTGATAAATGTTGTATCAAATTAGTGGTATTTTAGTACCAGTTTAATTAAGTAGGTTGGTAGAGTTATCAAAATATTTGAAGTAAGTCTTTAGAAAATTATTTTTGGCGTCAAAGATGATAAAATAAAAACTTTTCCTTTAGCTCTGGAAACAACATTAAAAAGTTCAAAAGTTTAAAGTATTTATTTAACTTTAGGATACTCGTATTTACATCACTTAGTTAAGTCAGTTACATATTCTTTTGTGGCGAGTTCACAATTTGGCTGTCGTCTGTGGAGAAGAACTCGCCGGAAGAAACTCCACAGGCGTTGCATCATTTCAAAATATTTTTACAAAATTATAAATTATTATTTTATAAAAAAAGAACGACTGAAGAAACTCCACAAAAGTAAAATCTTTTGACCACTTCGTCCGTTGAACACTTAAATGGTACCCTTGGTTACAAACCAAGTAAATTTTGCATGATCCGTAGTACACTTATAGTACAAATTTCTCTACTCAACCACTAAAGGGGTATACGAATACATCCGTTGTTCCCCTGGGGGCAAGGGCTGGGTATTTATTGGAGCAATCGTATGAACGTTTTGCACATTTAATTTCCATTTTCTCTTTTTACTAGTGTACCACCAGCTTTACCTCACTCTGTAACAGAGAAACAAACGTAAACTAGTGCATAAAATATCATTCGCGCGTATGGCGAGTTACGACTTCCTCTGGGCACACAGTTTATAGGCCAGTCAAATTAGCTAAAAATGGAAATAATTCGATAACTGTAAACTTCTTTCTTTATGGCATAAAATACAGTTAGTTATAGTTAAAATATACCAAATTAAGCAAATTAAATTCCCGCGTATGTACAAAAAAAATGAAAAATAAAATTTTCTACTTATTTTGATTTCAGTGGAACAGCATAATTACTAACTTTGTAAAAGTGCCTCTATTATAATATAATGCTTGCATTCCAGTTAAAGAAATTAAAATTAATATAATTAATCATTCAGAATTATCATTTATAAAGGATCTTCAGTAAGTTACAGATTTTTTGGCTTATCTGACCAGAGATTATAGATAACTATATTTTAACAGTTTATTCTGAATAGTTTATTGTGTGTGCTAATAAACTGTTGAAAATTAAGCAGATTCTCTTTGCAGAATTCAACAGTTCCGAATATTTGCAGTTTTTAGAGAACCAAAATATATAACTACTCCAAAAGTTGTTAATTTATGCCGTATAAATTTAACTAGTACTATAAGAAACAAATTAAGCAAATAATGTCAGCAATTATTCATTAATTAATATTTTTTCTTGGTAACGTTTCAATATGAACGTTATTTCATGCAGAATAAGGTTGTAATTTCTTTGTGTCCCAATTCCCCTCGACCGAACGTACTGTCGCGAGTCGCGAGACGCGCGCGCCGCAGTTTCACCAAATTCCCAAGGTCTAATCTTCGTTTTCCAAATAAGTATGGCTCTTTACTAAACGTAAAGAGAAAAATATTGTTTAGCATTCGGGTCCTTATGTATTATGTACAGGGTAGTCAAAATGAAAATGTTTTGTTCTGTGTGCATCCTAAGAATATAGAAAGGTAAAATAATAAATAATGATGTTTATTTTTACCTACAACTTATTGGGTAGATCTAATTAGGTTGTTAAATATGTAGTAGGAGTTTTGCCGGTACAGATTCAATTTTATTTTACGTATAATGTCAATGACCTTAGATATCGTTCAGTGTATTATGATATGACCCGCCATAGACCGTCGTCGTCCGAGAAGCGTTTTTCGTACCTATCGTACTTTCGTGTCAGACTTTAATATTCATATTATGTGAACTTGTTTGGTGTCTCTAGATATCGAAGTCTGCCGAGCCAAATAGGAAGCGTTTGGGAGTTATGTCACCTTGAAAAGTGCTCCAGATGTCGAAAAATTACCTATCTTACTTTTGAAAAATTCTTTCTTAGGATCGTTCGTAGCATCATTATGAACAGCCTAGACAAATTTCCAGACCATTTACAGGAAGCGTTTGGAAAATCAGCCGGCTTTTGTGGGTGGGATTTTCACCATGAAAATACCTATCTTACTTTCTGACGAAACTACATCCAGGTGATGGGGTAGCTCTAATACAACAATGAAAGTCAAGTCTGTTGCTAATATTAGGAAGCGTTTGCAAAATCAGACGCTTTGAATGTGCCAAAGACTGAAGGCGCTTACTACTGAAAACGATAATATTATAGTTTATTTTCGTTATATTAACCTGTGAGTTGAATTTTAACCTGTTAGAAGACTGTCTTAATCGAAAATAAAAGCAATAAAATATGGATGTATGCATAAATAAAATTATAAAATATTTTTTCATACAAATATTTTTATTTCATTGTCACGTCTACTATCGTCTCACTTATCAATACCTATAATTATTACAAAATAACAAATATATATTTTTTTAAGTACAAGTAACGCTTATCAATCGCTTTAAAAAAACGATATCCTTTAGTTTTTGTATTCTGTGGTTATATCTTTCTTAAACTTACTCGAATAAAAACAAAATCGATAAAAACAAACAATCTACCTAACAAAATAGATTTTCGCAGGATGTTACCTACCTAAATATCTACTTTACATAATATAAACAAGTTGCTTGTTATTAAACCAACTTCAAAGGTAAGTAAAAAAATTGCGGCCGAGTATCAAGAGAGATATATCTTGGTATATTATAATCTGAACATTGCTAAGCCTGCCTTGCAAATTTATTCAACTGAATCGCATGCTTATGACAATCGCACTCTACCTACACCTTTGTAAGGTGGACTATAAGCTGCGTATCGATTTTGCGCTGCAAACCATCGAACTTTGAATTGCGCAGCAGCCGCGCACTATGTGACATGAGTAGTTAACAGTGGCGAAGGGTCCAAATATGCCGATTCCCGTCGGCTTACCTTTTGAAAATCCGATCCGACATACATTAATACATTCATATTATTCCTAATTATAATAGATTTTATACGCTCGAAGCATATTAATATTACAGAAAATATGCCTGCCCGTAACAAAAAATCAATAAGTTTATTATTTTTAATTTGCCCAACCATAATATGACCGGCGGTCATTGACCGCGCCACCTAATACACTCAGCGGCACGGAATTTAACCCAAATTTTATTTTTGAGTTTACACTAAATAGAATTATTTTTTTTGAAAATTTCCGTTTCAGTTTAGAACCTCATTAGTGCTGGCTGTTTATAGGCAGTATAATGAAAAAAAAATGCAAGCTGTCAATATCAGTTTTAAAACTTTTGGCGGGAAACGTTTTCCCAGAAAATTATTGCTAAGTACGGGTAAGTTTATTTTGAGTTAAATTTAATTTAATGATAATATCGTAGGTTTTATTGAAATTTTATTGTTTTTAAACGACTTTTTATCGTTTCTAGGTTTGCAATATGTCGCTTACTCCTGCACAAGTTGCTCAAGCTGTCGTTTTAATCGACGTGGGCCTGACTCAGCGCCAAGTGGCTGCAAGATTAAATATTGCGCGTTCCAATTTGAAATATGCTGTAAAACGATACCGCGAGACTGGCCTGTACACGAGAAGACCAGGCAGTGGTGGGGTAAGATGCACATCCTCCCGCGATGACCGTTTTGTCGTCTTGCAAGTACAGCGAAATCGCTTCCTTACTGCTGTAGAGGCTAGGCAGAGTCTGCAAATGGTTCGAAATGTAAACGTCAGTGAGCGCACGATTAGAAGATTAGAAGAAGTCGACTTACATGCATGTAGGCCAGCCAGAGGTCCAAAGCTCGAGAGGTACCATCGTGTAGCACGCCTTCGATTCGCACGAGAGCACGCTAACTGGAGTCTGGAGGACTGGGACAACGTTTTGTTTACGGACGAAAGTAGAGTGGCTTTGCGAGCTCCAGATGGTCGAGAGCGCGTGTATAGGAGACGTGGTGAACGGTTCCTCCCAATAACTACCCGACAGACAGAAAGTTTTCATGGAGGCTCGGTTATGGTATGGGGTGGCATAAGTTCCGACGCTCGCACGGAGTTGGTTATTGTGGAAGGTCGAGAAAATGCAGCACGCTACATCGAAGAGATTCTCCAAGAACACGTTGTACCATATGTGGACTTCATCGGAGCCGAAAATTTCCTGCTAATGCACGATAATGCCCGTGCGCACACTGCACAGAGCGTGGAAAGCTACCTTGCAGAAGTTGGAATTCGCAAACTACAGTGGCCAGCGCGAAGCCCGGACATGAACCCAATAGAACATGTCTGGGACATGCTAAAACGTAGGGTCAAAGCTAGCCCCAACCCACCACAGAACCTTCAGGAACTAAAATCAGCCTTAGTAACTGCTTGGGATGAGATCCCACAAGTGGAGATTAAAAACATAATTCACAGCACATTATTAAAGTTATTTACGGGTCTTAGCGCGATAATTTTTTTTAATTTTTTTAATGTGTAGTAAGCGCGAAAGCCTCAAACAAACATAATTCACAGCATGCCAGAACGCATGCAGGCAGTTATCAGAGCAAGAGGTGGTAATACACGCTTTTAATTTCCTTCTGGCTGTTTTTAAATTTTACTTTTTAATGTTTTATTTCAAATTAAAAAAAAATCTTTAATGTATGATTTTTATTGAATACCCAATTAAATCATTATTTCGTCCTAAAAATAAGCTTTAACACAAAAAAAAGACTACTTATATCAAAGAATAACGTTAGAAATTAAAACACCTGAAAAAAGAAAGAAATATTACGTAAATTTTGTTTAAATCGAAAAATTAAGTTTGGGTTAAATTCCGTGCCGCTAAGTGTAGTACGCGCGCCTTGCATTCCGCGATCTTCATATTATAACAATACAGAATATCAAATGAATCTGTGGCTTGCATTCATTGACTATAAGAAAGCCTTTAATAGTATAGAGGCCTGGGCGGTTATTAGAATAGACTACCGTTACAATCAATATTTACCACAATGCAAGCTTACAAGTAAACCTCCCACCCACCAGAAACAGACTCAATAAAGATCTAGAGAGGAGTTAGACAGGGTGATACCCTGTCTCCAAAATTATTCACGTTGGTTTTGGAGGACATCGTTAACTCACAGGTCAATATAACGAAAATAAACTATAATATTATCGTTTTCAGTAGTAAGCGCCTTCAGTCTTTGACACATTCAAAGCGTCTGATTTTGCAAACGCTTCCTAATATTAGCGGCAGACTTGACTTTTATTGTTGTATTAGAGCTACCCCATCACCTGGATGTAGTTTCGTCAGAAAGTAAGATAGGTATTTTCATGGTGAAAATCCCACCCACAAAAGCCGGCTGATTTTCCAAACGCTTCCTGTAAGTAAATGGTCTGGAAATTTGTCTAGGCTGTTCACAATGATGCTACGAACGATCCGAAGAAAGATTTTTTTTAAAGTAAGATCGGTAATTTTTCGACATCTGGAGCACTTTTCAAAGTGACATAACTCCCAAACGCTTCCTATTTGGCTCGGCAGACTTCGATATCTAGAGACACCAAACAAGTTCACATATGAACACGAAAGTACGATAGGTACGAAAAACGCTTCTCGGACGACGGTCTACCAGTACAAGTGATTGCCTACCAATACTATGCTAAGCTTTAGCATTATGTCGGTTATTATTTAAACACCTATGATTCAGTGAATGAATACATTATTATAATATTTTCTTATCATTATATTTGTGCCATTTTGTGAAATGAAACAAATATTTATTAACAGTTTTTGCGTGAAGGAGAAACAATACCTAATGTTTCATGAAGTATAGTATGAGACATAATTTGTGAAGTTAAGGTAGTGAGGTTCTTTTATTTAATAATTTGATTATATAATATTAGCTTATAAGCTCTCAGTTTTTTGTATGGAATTATAAAAATAATGTTAATGGGGTAGTGTCCTGGAAAAAAGAAATCAATTCTAATTAGTCCGCCAGTTAAATAATCAAAAAAATTGAACACTTAGTAATTTTTTTTTTCAATTTGCTGAAGATACATCGCATCAGAATGTAGGACAAGGATGCTATGACGTCACTTGTTTGTTCCGTACAATTTGCATGGCGTCGTGTCGGCACCGGAAATTTCAAAGTGCTGTATTGTCGGCATTTTTCGTATGCTGGACAAAAAAAAATATTTTTTACCGATCGATGCAAACGGTACATAGCGCGCAATTGAAATAAACTCGTTATGACATGTCGCGGTCGCCGCTGGCGGCAGTGCTGCGCCCTCCCCACCGCACCCCGCACCCACCGCATGCATCCCGCTTCACTACTTGCTCGCGCGAGCTATTAATTATAATTTAAAAAATTTAATCGTGATATTTATATGCTTAATTATGATGAAAACATGATTCTAGTACACGAAAACCTATTATTAAAACAAAAAAATACAGTTTTATTTTTTAACTACTGAGAAAAACATAATTTTAAAAACGTTAAAGACTGATGCTTAATTTTTGTCTCAAATGTATAAAAAGACGCAATATAGCTTAACTAGATGCAAGCACCATAGTTATTGTTTTGGCTTATTCAGATATTGAGATCAGATGGATACTGAAAAAAAAAACATGGATGTGAAAATGATTTCTGCTTAATTTTGATATTGGATGATAACATTCGAACACCCCTAAAAATTATACTAACAAAGTACTTGGTTACCTATTTTACTTTTAGGAAAAAGTTAGGTACTGTACGAAATCTCAATTTTTTTATAACAAACGGTAACCACTGCGGATTTTTTGCTTCATATATCTAATTAGTATTTGATACTTAATAACAAAAGCCAACAAAGAATTAAAAAAAGCGAGTTTATGAGTTTTGTCCAGGGTAAGCTAATTTGACTGGCCTATTACCCCTCACCCCGTGTTTACTCGCTTACCCCATCCTTCCCACACCCTCGCGACTAGTAATAAATAAGTTAAGGAAGTTTTTTATCCACCGTTTATTGACGGATTTATTGGTACTGAGGAGTCAATAACTTTTACTGATGGAGAAATCTGACTTTGCTTTCGTAGAAAAAGGTTTTCGTAACTTATATTCATGCAAAAATCTAAACTGTCGTTTATGCCTCATTCAAGTTGAGCTATTGAAATGAAACTGGGCTCCGATATTTAGAACAGAAAGTTTGAGTTTTGGTTTGGTTAATGTGCACATCCGTATCGCGCTACGCGCTATCTATCTTCCATCTTAATGTAATGTAACCATGTCTATTGCATTGCAAATAAATTTATCTTTATCATTATCTCTTTGATAAATAATTACTGAACCGTTTGCAAGTCCTTTAAAAATTGAAATTCGTAATCGACTCTTAACCGAAAGAATTATTTTTAAATCTGTGAAAGGAGGGTTAATCATGTACTTGGAAAATACGTATATGTATACACGCGTGTAACCATAGCTATAGCCGTGGAGCCGAAAGCCAGTGCAATTAATAATATAACTAAGTTAGTGTTTCAAAAAACTGTTGTGCATTACAAAACAAGATGTCTCACTGATACTTTTGAATGGGCTTGCTCTTGGCCTTTACAGTCGCCCAGAAAAACTATATTTTAGGCTACATGAAGACTATCTTGAGGCTTGCATGAATTAGTATTAAAATATAGCTATACCTACTTATTTTATTTTGTGTGGTAGCTGAGTACTATCTTTATTGCGAGAATCTAGTGTGCTATTTTAGCAAGGAAGTGTTAGTAAAGATATCAGTATAGAGCGGTTCTTTGAAAGACGTCTCTATCTAACACAAGCGACTCGCAAATATTGAGGAACTACGTACAAGTACTAGAGAAGACATCTCGAATACATTTTATGCGCCAACATGGCGGCAGTGGAAGGCGGGCGGAATAAACGGCGAGAAGAATAACTAAAGACAAACGCCATAGAAGTTGGAGATCGCTACTTCAATTCATATAACTATAATTGATTCGCGGGTGTATTTTCTATGTACGCTAGCCCAATAGTAGTTCAATGCTCGCAAACATCTTCGGGCGAATCCACAATGGAGGAAGCAGGGTCGTGCCGCCGCATAATGTAGCGATTGCAGTGCTGGCTTACAACTGCTGGGAATTGGTGCTCAGCGTGGTTCAGCGCTTGACGGCTTAGCGGACTTATTCGCGGTTATCTGCTTTTAGAAGAGAATTTGATATTGATAGCTTAAAATGTTGCCATATAATTCAAATTCAGCCTGAATTATTCAGGACGTCATACCTTAAACACAACGATATAAGAAACAGTATTTTGGTGACCGGAGTCCCTTTTTAAACAAGTAAGAATATCAGTAATGTGTCTATGTAAAGAAAAGAGAATAGTGCGCAGTCGTTTTCCGTTGTAACTTTTTAATAAATATAAGTTTAAGGCAATCAAAAACAACGGAGGAAAGATTTTCTCGCTGTAAATACACACATCTTTATTAAAAGCGTCAAATTGTTGGAAAAAATAACTACGAGTACAATGTGAAAAAAGAAAATCCTTCTTAAAATAAATTTTACTAAATATTTGGAAAACTTGAGGCAATGTCGCGTCTGTCAAAGGTGTCATGTCTGTTTACAACATAATCTATGGCAGTACGTTCATTATTCACGTCATCGATTTACGCGATCTTTATTCAAATGATATTATTGTTCTGGGTGTTTTTACATGTAAACGCGCGCTTATTTTTACGACGCATATAGAATGTTTTTTGTTCCGCCGAAAGGTAGCTTACTGTTGAGCCGCTTTAAAAGTGAATATTGTTTGTGTTTTGGATGTAAGTAAGTAAATATAAATATGGATTTTAAAGCTTTGTTCGTACTGAAATTTCTGAATTCTGTTTGAAGTGAGTTAATCTAAGGGCATATAATTAACTATGATAATGGTGTAGTGGAAAATGAATAGAATTTTCATTGATTTATTTATTCAACTTGCAATGCGAAAAAGGGTTCGTAAATATGACAAAATTGCATTGAAACTTCCAAGGCGCTGTTTAGCACAATATTAAAAAAAATCGCTTCATTTACCTACGATTCATTTGGTTTCTCCTAGAATCAAATGTTCCTCATAAAAGTTTTCTATGTCCTATTCTAGTACCTAACCTAAGTGTTTGCTTAATTTCAATCCAGTCCATCCAGTGATAGAAGCGTGATTGAGTAACAAAAACATATTTCTTTCTTTTTTTTATTTGACCTATGCTTGTGTCGAAAAAGTACGACCAATCAAGCTTCACCGGACTTGTACAAACATCTAAACTTTCACATTCATATTACTAGTGGGAAGTATTTGTACTATACTAGTGGAGCAATAAACTCGTAGTTCAGAACATTTCCGCACAATCAGTACCGATATCCATTACGCGACCAAAGACATAAAATTTATGTTTGGTATTTAATACCAAACTTCAACCTAAATACCTACCGCCATTATTCCGCAGCCCATTCGAAGCTGCAGGAGCGATGATAAATGATATCTATTAATACAGTCGCATTGTTTGTTTGTGCCGATGATTTGTGCCTGACCTCTGACAGAGCCAGTTAAGGTCTAGATTTATACCCTTTTGGTGGTACAAGGGCCTTCGGCGAATTTCTGATTGAAAATTCCTTGCCTAAAAGGGTTGTAGGAACCATTTTAAAATCAAAATTAATTCTGTTTGAAGGTCATTTCATTACACACATAAAAGTATACACGGAACATTGTAAAGTCGCAAATCAAAATTTATTTAAAAATAAGTTGCATTATATTACTTTTCAACCGCAACATAAAAAAAGAAATGTATAAATAAAAGATATATCGAAGTAATTCAGTAGAAGTTGCAGTTTACTTAAAACACATTTCCAAAAATCAGTTTATAAGTGTTAGTAAGTAGTCAGATCAACTACTTTTTCATTACTTTTGCATAACAATCACAAAACAACTTTACAAAAAAAGAAGTTCATTACTAATATAGTCTTATTGCAATAATTTCCAAAAACTGTCCCTTAACCGAACTGATTAAAGCAATTGAAATTTTACCATTCAATTACTGAATAACACGGTCGTTTACAATATTAATTAGCTTCGACATGTTTACTGCCCCGGATTTGCTCGCAATTCACCGATTGCCCGATAAAACTCCATTTCGTTTTAAAACTGTGACAGTTATGAAATAGTGTTTGGATTGAATATACTTTAATTGAAGTTTAAAGGATTTTTTACACGTATAAAGAAAAATACAGAAACGAGCAATATGTTTGTAGCAGCGTCGTTAGTGAAGCTTACTTCGATCTGGGAGAGATCAGTTCGATTATCACCACTAATATGTATGCACCATCGTTGAATTATCTTCATCATCATTATTATTTCAGCCGATAGACGCCCACTGAATTATCTTACACGAAGGAAAATCTAGTGGAAATATCTTGCACATTGTGAATATTATTGAATTTGAAGACGACCAAGTCACAAAGCGCGGATAACTAAATCTTTATGATCTTAATAGATCTGAATACAAAAAGAAAAAGAAAAATCGAAATAGATTTTTCGAGATAAAATTTTACAAATCATTTTTCGATGAAGTTAATAAGTTGTGCTCAATCCAAGGCTAGCTCTCGTCTCACACTAATGAACAACAAACTATTAAATTTTAAAGAGTCGATGCGATATTAGTTTGAACAGAACTGGCAGGTTTGCGCAATGTGTGTAAAGAAGAACCCACCGAAGAAACTCCACAGGATCCCATTTTTTGTTTCTTCCTCTTTTTTAAATAATTATTTTAAAATATTGTTTAAGTGATAAAATACATAGCATTTCATATTTACAATTTAGTCTCAAGCCATACGTTGTTGTGGAGACACATAAATATTTGAAGAGCTCGGTCTAGAGCAGTGGTTCTTAACCGGTGGTCCGCAGACCACTAGTGGTCCCTGGAGGCATTCCAAGTGGTCCGCGAAGTGATCGTAAGATGAGTCAAGTCTTTATTTAAGTTTAAGGCAACCACTTTATTTTAAAATTTAGCAAAATAATAAGTAAATTTTAGAGTGTTAGTAGCAAAATTATGCATGTTATATTTACAGATATATCAAGTAATTTACATTTAGGTACCGTATATTTACCAATAAACCAGCTGGGTGTTCCCCGGTAGAATAAAAATTTGGTAAAATGGTCCCTCGTGCCTATAAGGTTAAGAACCACTGGTCTGGTATAACGTGCAGACAATATGCGACGATTCGGTTCTTGATAAGTAGTTTTCAGTCTATGTCAAAAGGACCATGTATTGTCATGTAGATAAATAAATATAAGAAAATGAATTTTTTACAACCCTATCATCATTTTAATAAGGACAATACGAGTATAGTTTTATTTTACGCATGTATTCATATCCGATAGAAATCTTTTTCAGCCTCTTTGTTATAATTTAATACAAAGTGGTCTTAAAAACCTATCTATAGGTATTTGAGTAACAGCTGATAGTAGCACTAAATAATACCTGAATCGCCGTTTACCGGCCGACGACGTTAAAGTTTACTCGGTACCCTCAAAGTTAATGATCTTCAAGATTAACCATGGAAATAGATGTTCTAGAATATACTTTTATTATTTAGAACGTAAACTAGTACCATTCAGTGCGTTTTAGAATATACATTATTGCACACAAAAGAATACAAAAAACACAACTTACAATAACACAGGTGTACAAAAAGCGGCCTTATTAGTAAGATAGCAATTTCTGTTACCCTTAACTAACACAAAATAGAAAAATGGTGGTGATATAATTATTATTTATGCCGAGGAAACTTCAGGAAACAATGTCGCATGCTATGCTACATAATTGTGGCATGCAAAATCTTTGTGGCATGCTACAATTTATAGAAAATAAATTCCGCCCGCTTTAACAAATTTTCCCGTGGGAATGAGAAATTTTCCCGCGGTAAATCGTAGCCTATGTTCTTTCTCAAGGTCTGTTCTATCTTTGTGCCAAGTTTCACTAAAATCGGTTAAGTAGTTTCGGAGCCTATTCAATATTAGGTTTTTTTTAGTTTTAGTAAGGATCCCTATTTTATTTTCTAAATAAGTTATAGCCTATGTTACTCAAGGATCATGTAGCTTTTCAATTATATTTTGAAATCGGTTCAGTAGTTTCGGAGTCTATTCGATTCAAACAGACAATCAAACCTTCCCTCTTTATAATATTAAATATAGAAGTATAGATGTGAGTACTTAACAGTGTTGTATGTTGTTGCTTCGATGTAAACGAGGCTTTATTGGTCGTAACAGACTATTTAATTTCTTTAGTTGCATTACGATATAGATGTGAATAATTTGATATAATACGAGTATGCCAATTCGTTACGATTACGAGCAATGGTATTCTACTTTTAACAAATCTCAGATATAATTCTCATTAATTTCCAAGTCAAGTTTTGTATAGCGCGAAACAAACAATTGTTCCTTGTTAAACTAGAACAATAAAGTTAAAATTAAAATTCCGTGAATTCAAATGTTTGAAAATGTTAAACGTTTTCTTAAATTAAACGTATTTCGTTGTAAGTAACTTTCAAGCACCTATTTATGAAGCTTTATTTAAGTAGAATTCAGATTAAAATTTTGCGCATTACTTCCATTCGCGATGTTTATCACAAACTTAGCGTAATAAATAGTTACTTTAAGAAAGATATTCGCTTCGACAAGAAGTGCTTTTTTTTTGTTGTATGAGCTGGCTCTTTTTCTTAATCAGGCTCACATAGATGAGGCCGTAGGTGGAGCAAGCCCGCTCAGAAAATGCTTGTTCACCCTATGATTTGATTTGAGTGGAGAGGGAAAGGGCAGCAGCGGGCTGAGGGTCGCCGTGATCTTTGGTCCAAGGTGGTTCTCTTATTTTAGTCAAGCCTCTTTCAAGCCTACATATTTGAAGAAGCTGACGGTTTTAGTAGGATTTAGGGTTCGGGCTTCTTGGGGGGCAAGTTTGTGCGCTCCCAGCACTCGACTCCTTTTGTTGACGAGAGCATCACATTCGCAGAGGATGTGAAGTGTAGTTTCCTTTTCGTCCGCACAGAATCTACAGTAAGAGTTTTCTGATAAGCCCATTCTGTTCATGTGCTTTTAAGTTTACAATGCCCAGTAAGGGCCCTAATGAGTATACGAATGCTCAACCGGTCGAGTTTTAGTACCTATCTCGAACTATATCTGTTCATAACTATTAAGATTAAAAACGGGATATTTACCGTAAAGTTTTAAAAAGTATGTCGGAAATAGAGACAAAACGGTGGTGGGGAAAGCAAATAAATAAAGGAAACCCGCAAAGGGCTACACGCGGAAACACACTAAGCGTGGGCGTATGCTACAATAACTTTAGGGAACGTCATACACTATCTTTGTCAGGACTACCCCAATTTGTCATCACTATTGAAACAGACTTTACCAACTATATCGAATGTCGTTACAATTGAAACACACTATACCACCATCGACTCGGTTGCTTGTTATCATGAACGATCGGGACCTAATCAATCCCTAAAAGGGGTTTAGGTAGATCCGAGCACCATCAAAATGCCATAAGGGGAAACTGGCATGGAAACACTCAACAATTACAAACTGGCCAACCAAGGGGCCTCCCCGCCCGGACCTTATGTAACTCGACCATATTACAGTTACTCTACCCGCGGTCATGATAACAATGCCATAGCTAACACCATACGAATATCACATAACCTAGCCAACCTTGCTAGGGACACGATAATTAGATCACTTTACTCACGGTTTACAGACACCACTGGACTGTGGTACAAACAATATTCCAACGACCATTATTTCAACATACATCCAGAACTCACATCACAAAACACACCGGACTAATACGTCCACCAGAATCACACAATATCCCTGGCACACAAAGTTATCACCGCTGCTGCAGATCTACCAAAAAAGGATTCGCCCGCACTGAGCATCGCTATTTATGTGAGTGAACCACCCGGTCCCACTCCCGGTAGTAGGGCCTCCTGTCAAACGTCACCGCGCCAACTTCACACCGGTCAACTATATCGATTCTACCCTCTGATACTCGAGAAAGTAAAATAAAAACTGTCATCGATGTTTACAATCGATTTAAACGATCAATCTGGCTTCAATCTCCGACAAGTATATATCTGTTCACTCTAGAGATACATTTAATCATGTGTGTTTTATTTTTCTTGAGATATTTAATTAGGTATCATGCGAGTGTCGAACAGGGTGGTGAGGTGACGTCACATTGTGAGTGTGATGCAATTATGTGCGTCTGTATAACGAACCTTGTCTGAACTGAACAATAGCTTGTTTATCATAATGCAAGGTACGACCCTGTTGCCGACACTATAATAATTTAATGATTTTTTCACAATGAATATTTTTAAAACCCCCTATGAAAAGGAGGGGATTGTAAGTTTGACGTGTGTGTGTGTCTGTCTGTGGCATCGTAGCTCCTAAACGGATGCTCCGATTCTGATCTAGTTTTTTTTGTTTGCAATCGAGAGTGTTCATAGCTATGAGCCAAGAAAATATCTTCAGCCATTTGAAGATTATCAGCTCATTTCCAGTTGTTTAAAGGATCAAGTAACGGTTTTGTGGCGGGGGTTATTAAATTTTTTTATTTTATGTTTTTTTTAACACACGTGAATTTACTGCCGTATGTTAATGACTTTAAAAACTGTTACGCCGTGAGCTACATTATTTGTTTCAGTTTCTTTGTCTTTTCTATAAGATAAAGTTCGATGTTTTGCTCCTTTAGAGATACGGTAACGAGTCTCCATTGCTTGCCATTGACTGTGGAGATTACCCGATAGGCCGCGCGATAGCGAGCTTATAAATATTCATTTATCGTTTTTAATCCAAAAACTATAATAATTAAACATAATTTTTTTTTCAGTATATAATAAATAATATTCTTTATGTTTGGGAAACTTACTTTTAAATGACATGATATGACACATAATAAACACTTTTTTATATGTGAGTAACCAAATTATGCAACTTATTGTTATTTGCTCAATATTTTGCAATATAATTCAAAATTTAATTAAGTAATATTCTATCTATATAATAAAACAGAAGAGGATAAAAATTTGTACATAGAAAAATGCTAAAAACCAAGTCAGGGGGATGTAAGAAGTGATATAGAACTTATCTAGATTTTTTCAAATGTTTTGTTTTTTGTGTTTGTCTGTTTGTACGGGCTAATCTACGAATCTGTTTAACTGATTTAAATGAAATTTTGCATGGTGGTACCTTATAACCTCAGTCAACATTTTAAATAGTTTTTACCGCGGGAAAATATCTCATACCTACGAGAAAATGTACGGAAATATCAAAAAACAATGCAGGCGTAGCCGCGGGCGGACAGCTAGTTTTATAATATAATTCAATATTTAATTAAGTAATGTTTAATCTATATAATGAAAGTGTAGAGGTTGAAAATCTGTTCATTTCAGTATCATCAGATACTGAATCGAAAATAAATAGAAATATTTATGGCAAAGCATTATTATAATATTAAATTCATCATCAAATTTGTGTACGACAAGCTTGTTATACCTAACAAGGTCGTTATTAAAATCTGTTTCATTACAGTTTCCCGATTTCTTAGAAGTAACGTAAGCCATCATCATTATACTGAATGTTTCGTAGGAAGACTGCCACGGTTTAAAGAAAAACTCTTTAAACGTGCAATTTAATTAGATGTATTATTTTTGCTTTAGAAATAAATTGTCTAGCAGAAAATCATATTTTGATGACGGGCGGTATATTTTATCTGTACTAATATTATAAAGAAGAAAGATTTAATTGTTTGTTTGTTTGCATTGAATAGGCTCCGAAACCACTGAACCGATTTGAATGAAACTTAGTATAAAGTTATAATATAATATTATATACCTTGGGAAATAACATAGGCTACCTTTTTATCTTTTATTGCGGGAAAATTCCTCATTCCTACGGGAAAAATGTTAACACGGGCGGAACCGCTTAAACCCTCGTTTGTCCTTGCATAAATTCAAGTGAAATTTTAAAAACGAGTCAACCCTTAAAGCATTCTGTGTGTTTGCTAGTGACTTAGACCAACCCAATTAATAGCTTTTAAAATATTATCTAAGTCGTGTATCATATGAGCGACTGAAAATAGAAAAATATCACTTCATATTTAACTAGCTTTCTGCCGAGGCTCCGCCTGCGTGACTTGTTTTTCCCGTAGGAATGAGGCACTTTCCAGCGGCGAAAGGTAGCCTATGTTACTCAGGGTGAATGTAGCTTTCTAATGGTGAAATCAAGAATTTTTGAAATCGGTTTAGTAGTTTTTGAGTTTATTCATTACAAAAATACACACACACACACACACACACACACACACACACAAAAAATACAAATCTTTCCTCTTTATAATATTACTAGCGACCCGCCCCGGCTCCGCACGGGAAAATGGTTATTGTGCGTTATCCTTATGTATATTATGCATGTATTATACATATAAACCTTTCTCTTGAATCACTTTATTTAAAAAAAACCACATCAAACAAAAAAAAAAAACCGTTATGTAGTTTTAAAGATTTAAGCATACAAAGAGGCATAGGGACATAGGGACAGAGAAAGAGACTTTGTTTTATACTATATAGTGATGATTAGTATTGTATTAGTATTAGTATGAGGAGTATAATATGAAGTATATGAATAGCACAAATATGATAATCAATTCCTATCGCTCTGATAATATTATACCATCTAATCGAGATATAGGTTAGAACAACAGCAGGTACGTTTATATATTAGTAAATACAGTTAACAAAATAATCGTGCATAAAATTACTTTTGAAAATCTAAATTCCTCAAGTATTTAAAATTATTTCAACGCAACAAACGAAAATGAACATAAAGAAGAAACTTTGATGAAGATCACGGGTCGCAGCTGAACTTTTGAGCGCAAAGTTTGCTTTCGCTAAATTTATAAACAAAATTCTTTTTCGCTCCCTAAATAATCTGCCGCCGTCAGCTGAAAGGCGTGCTAATTCGCAAAATGTTATGAGTGAGCATATCTTTACTAAGTTGTTTAGGTATGTAAAGGGAGATTTTTTGTCTTATCCTTGTGTCGAAAAAGTACGACCAATCAAGCTTCACCGGACTTGCGGGGGATACAACCCTTTTTCATCTTAAATTTAATACACTATCGTGCTATCTACGGATGAGCCCAAAGTTCTATGGCATAGACATGATTTCTCCCTTTCTTCCTCCTAATGACCTTTATCCTGTTGGAGGTTATTTCAATACGTTTTTCAAGTATTTTGAAAGTTCGTTGAGGGATATTTGTCACAGTGATCATGCTAGGAGGCTGCGGCTGAGGATCGCATTTATATTATTTATACATTATAATATTTCCCGAAGTTGACGAAAAATAACGAAAAATGAATTTAAAGTTCAATGTCAATAATAAAAATATGCCTAAAACTTTTGTAAGTTTTATATCATGTTGCTTCTAAGGTCAAAAACGTACGGGTTAGTTATAAAGGTCAAAACAGACTTGCAATGCAAATATACGGCTCTCCCACCTCTACACACTTGCTCACAATATACATTATTGGCAAAGTTGCGAGCGATATACTGAAACGAGCAATCAAAGTTTCTCAGCGGTTGTACAAATTCAACCTACATTAAGGGGTCCCTTGATACCAAGAAGTTAATTCCATAGTGAAGTATGACTAGCGAGTATGGTAATAGGTTACGTACTATATTAAAATACTAGAGAGTCTAAAATAGCTATTAAATTGCTACTAAAATTGATCGTGCCCCATCTTTTTGTATCTATTTCTTTTTTAATGCGATTTTGAACATATTTTTTAAATATTTTTACATATTGACGATCATACTACCACCGTCGTCATCCTTTTTTATATCATTATAAAAACCTGTGCAATATTGTAGTATGTGATAAATAAAACTAAACTAAACTTGACTATCGATCGTGTCAACGCGTAGTCGTCATCATAAATGTGAAAGATTTGATCTCTGAGCTGTTAACCCTTAGTAAAAATACCGCTGAAAGGAGTTTGACGAAACTATACTGTAATCAGTATAGTTTTGCCAGAAAATACATGCGCCACTTCAGAATGGCTACAGCGAATAAGATATAGTTTTTTGTTGTAATCCTTATAGCCCAAACAAAGTTTGTGCAAACGTTTTCAGCGGGAATATACCTCATTCTCACGGAAATGAATATTAGCGGGTGAACTCACGGGGTGGAAAGCTAGTTTCTTTCTTATAAATATATTTCTAATTGTGTTACTCTTGCTCACTTATAGCCGTTACTCAGTAACAACTATCAAATCTGTTACCGTTCGCCACTAGTCCCTCGATAGTACTAATGCTGTTTGTAATAGAACCATTAAAAGTTCTGACCCCCGAGACTGGCTAATTATAGACACTGAGTGGTAGCAAGTTTAAAGTTTGACGGGCATGTGGGCGATTCTAAGAAATTTGACTGATCCTCAGATTAGAGGTTCGGAATGCTTATAAATCATCCAAATGAAGAATTTTGGAACTTTGAATTAATTCGTTCGCTTCTCAATCAAGATTTTGACGGCCCCCTAGCCTAGTTGGTAGTACGTCTGCCTACGAAGCACAGGGTCGCGGGTTCGAATCCCGTCCAGGGCAAACATTCGTGTGATAAGCACTTGTGTTTGCCTCCGGTCTGGATGTTGTATATTTATTTATGTATGTATATCAGCTGTCTGCCACCCATAGTACAGGCTCTGTCTAGTTAGGGGTCAAATGACGGTGTATTAGATGTACCTACATATTTGACATCGCACTACAACACAACTATCGTGCCTGTATAATGTGTATTGTGTCTTTTCTGTATTATTAATTTATTATTGTATTTCATAACCATTGTTTTTCTTTTTCTTTTTTGTTGTGTTGTATTGTGTTTTGTCAAATAAATTATGTTTACTGAGGTACTATTATTTTTAAGCAGATGAATTTTAAAAAGTTAAACATGCCTTGTACTTTAAGATAATTTCAAACAAGACTTTTTAGATTTGTGCTTAACGTGTGTTTTGATTTAGTTTCTCTATTATATCTTATCTTATCTTATTAAGCCTAAACTGTCCCATTGCTGGGCCAAGGCCTCCCTCTTTTTCTTCCACTGCTCCCTGTCATGAGCTACTTCTGGCCAGACTTAAGTAGCTATCAAGCTCGTCCCGCCATCTCCTACGCGGCCGTCCACGTCTACGCCTATTGGTTGGTGGGTTCCAGACCGTGGTTTCTATTATATTAGACCACGAAGATTTCGTGAAGTTTGTGTTCTAAATACACTTTCTCTCCATTTAGAAGATTGATCATAAATCATTTTTTTTGAGTATACGTAGTAGGTTTTCTTCTAACGTTTTTTTTACCAAAAATTGTAACGCATTTTTCAAGGGAGTTTGGTGTCGACTTTATTAGAATAGGTACTAGCTTTTTGCTCCGTGGTGGCTCTGCCTGCGCTAAAATTCTCGTGGGAATGAGCGACTTTCCCGCGGTAAAAGTTATTCTGATGTATAAGCTATATTTTTGTAAAGTTTCATTAAAATCCATTCAGTAGTTTTTACGTGAAATAGTAACAAATATCCATACACCTATCCTTATAAACTTTCGCGTTTATAATATTAGTAGGATTAATCGCCATCAATTTGATGCAGTTAAAGCAACTTAGTTTCATATCCATAACTATAACTAGGGCTCTTTAATTATAGATTATTCTCATCGGGTTTTATGTTTCTGCTGCACAAAATGGATAATAAACCCTCAAGAACATTACTTTAAAGTACGAAATATAATCCTTTATTTATTAAAAGTTACGTAACTGACTGCTACTGAGGAAGGTTTTGATACATGGCCTATGTAGGGTAAAATGACCAAGCCAATGAATAGTCAGCAGCTCGGTGTGTAAATAACAACCAATTGACCTGAATTTACTTGAAAAGCGTAGGAGTTAAAAAGCACTTTATTTTCAGAGATAAAGGACTAATAAGTAGATGGTGGATAAAGCATCGTAGTCGACGCTACGGTTCGTAGACTTTGCTACGAGTCGTAGACATGTGCTACGAAATTGGTACTTGAAATTTGGAACTCCGATTTATAATGAAAAAATGTGTGAGTGTGTGTGTGTTTTATGTAACTTTTAAATACACTACGAATAGACTTGTTTTATGAATTTTTGTTTTCTGCTAAACGTAACAATATTTTAACGAACTTGTTACTTCAATATTATTATGATACTGGTTTGATAAAGTTCCCTGAAAGGTAACAATAATTTTGTTTCTATAGCTGCATTAATTTACTCTAGATGGATAACAGAGAGGCAATTTTAGCCTGAAATCTAGCTTAACAAACTTTGTTTTATACAATAAATAATGAAATTAAAATCGTGAATTTGAAAAATGGTGTCGGGTTCTTTATTACATTTTAAAACCCTGTAGTCGAGAGTAACAACTATTGATGTTTATTCTTGTTGTTGTTGTTTTTTCGAATTTTTCCCTAAGGGAAAGGCAATGGTGCTAAGCCATACAGCCTAATCATATATACAATTATTTTCTTCTTAGTTTCCAAAAAAGACCCAAGGCCAGGTCTTCAATTGATAAAGTCTTCAGTCTTAGTTTTCTTTATATCTTTTCAAAACAAGCGAATCTTCAGTCATTATTTCTTCAGGTTCATTTGTTAAAAAGTCATAAATACAGAATGACACATTCATCGAATCCCACAGACAAAAATTTTTTAACACAATATTAGAAAAAAGGTTTTTTTTTGCGGTCCACAAAAACACTTTCAACCGATGAATTTATTACTGCACTTTAAAAACGAGATGATGATTGACGAATCATAAAATATTTTTATTTATCTAAAAATGTTGCCAGGCTTGCAAGTAGATAATAAAGTTAAAAAGTCAGTTTTGAATTTTTTATCAGTTTGGGACAGGGTTTGGTTTCTAAGCTTAGTTAGGTAAAGTTTCCAGACTACAGAAAATACCTAAATAATAACAAATATAAGGTTGGAAATGAGCGTAACAACTGGATGCGGGCAGCGCAGTATAAATCGTTGTAGCCATGGTACTATTTTGCCTAGCTAGTCACTTCACTTATCGTGTGAGTTTAGAGGTTAACCTATCTCACAAACCCTGGTGTCAGAATCATTGGTCCGCCTATGGCTTCTGACATGGCTCATGTAACGACTACATCCGTAGATAGTAACAAGGACCAACGGCTTTACATGCCTGCCGAAGCACGGAATTATCTTTCTTTTCGGACAATCAGGTGATTCAGCCTGCAATGTCCTAACCAAACTGGGGAAAGTCTCAGAAAGTGATATTTGTTCGACGTGTCCCCACCGGGATTCGAACCCGAAACCTCCTTAACGTGAGGCGAGTATTTGACCACTCGATCACAGAGGCTGTTAGTCCCTAGCAAGTTATTTTCCAGAAAAAATATATTTTTACTGATTTCTACTTTCTTACCCTTTCTAACATATTCGCTTTACAATTAGTTCCGACGTTTGTTCTACAAACGTCAGCGTATATAATTCTAATTTCAAACGTAAGACAAGCCATTACCGCAGCTAACTCAGAACTGTCAACCGCATATAATTGCAGTTCCTGAATGCAGTATCTCGGGATACTGCTTTGACTTAGATTTAAGGGGCAACGCAAACAGAAGACGGCGAGGCGTCGATCATTGTTTTGAATTTCGAACCAAATCTAAATGGACGAGCGATACCCAATCGGTTCTAGGATCCGACGGTCGATCTATTTAGAATCTTGTATTGGAATAGTTAAGGATGCTTCTCGAATGTTGTTGCTTATGTTTGACAAACCAATTGTTGTTCTAATTAAAATAATATTTGAGTAGTTTGTAGAAATTTGTATTTAAAGCTGGTAAAAGGGTATTTAAGATGATCACTTTACTTATAATTATAGGTACCTATAATAATAAGGTTATGTTCCTTTTTACCCGACTACGGCGCAGCAAAAAGGAGGGTTATGATTTTGACCGGTATGTATGTATGTATGTATGTGGTTATGTTCATCTGTTCCCTCATATCTCCAAAACTAGCAGTCGTATTTTAACAAATGGGGTGTCATTTGATGCGTCTTAATCGTCCGCTGGTTATAGGATATGTGGCGTCACACTAAATTTAATATGGCGCCCTCTACAGGACATAAAGTCGTGAACTAAAAAAATATTTTTTTTAATTGGTACCGTTTGGGGTATCAAATTTGAGGGCTCAACTGGCACAGTTCAAATATATATAAATATCATTAGTTAGTGCTCGCGGTTTCGCTTGCGAGTATCGAAAAATTAAAAATAATCTTGACTCAGATGTGAGCCAGGTATGTCTTATCTCCACATGAGCTCGGAGTACTACCACCAAATGCTGAAGGTGGTAACAGCAATTCTGCTGGCTAAAACTCCCATTTTATATTGTTTCTGCTTGTTCATCTGTTTGTACGGGTTAATCTCCTAACTTATAACTGTTGCACCGATTTAAATGAAACTTTGCATGGTGGTATCTTACATCCCCGGTCAACATTTTATTAGTCAGCTACAATTTGACCCTGAAACAAAGACGATCGACTTAACCTTTTTGCAGATAGTCAAAAAGTCAGAACGAAATTTTCACATTACAGATTCACATACAATGTGCTCGATAAAAACAAATATATATTATATACGTCGTCTAGCTTAATAAAAAAAAAGCAGTAAATATAAATATCTTTCAAATCGCCGACGTTACAAAACATTTGGCATGTATTTCACTAAGCCGTTTCCTACCTGGAGGAGCTCGAACTTGGTATGTACCGTAAAGTGTCCGCACGGCAAAATAACGCGACCGTTTAAAGAGCCGTAAGGTTTTTTTTATCATCCTTTGTCTAATCAACAAATCCGGTCAACAAAATACAAAGCCAACGGGCTAATGTTAATACTTTTTGAGTAAATTGACTCTAAAAATCTGAATTTCCGGCGAAAATCTGAATTTCCGGCGGTCGCCGGCCCCTGCCGCGGCACACTCGCTCCGCTCGCTCGGCTCCCTCCGCTCTGTTATTGACATCAGTTTAACCTAACCTAACCAACCGATTTGTTTCTGGGTAGAAAAATATTTTGATTAGGCGGGGGGCTGTGCCCCCCGAACCCCCCCTTATGGAAGGGCCTTCACCCACCGTCCCCCGCTTCGGTTAACGCCCTGACTCTATACACTCCCTCCGTTCTGTTATTGACATCAGTTTAACATAACCTAACCAACCGATTTGTTTCTGGGTAGAAAAATATTTTGATTAAGCCCCCCCTCCCCCGCTTCGGTTAACGCCCTGACTCTATACACTCCCTCCGCTCTGTTATTAACATCAGTCTAACCTAACCTAACCAACCGATTTGTTTCTGGGTAGAAAAATATTTTGATTAAGCCCCCCCTCCCCCGCTTCGGTTAACGCCCTGACTCTATACACTCCCTCCGCTCTGTTATTAACATCAGTCTAACCTAACCTAACCAACCGATTTGTTTCTGGGTAGAAAAATATTTTGATTAAGCGGGGGGCTGCGCCCCCCGAACCCCCCCTTGTACAGGGGGCTTCGCCCCCCGTCCCCCGCTTCGGTTAACGTCCTGACTCTATACACTCCCTCCGCTCTGTTATTGACATCAGTCTAACCTAACCTAACCAACCGATTTGTTTCTGGGTAGAAAAATATTTTGATTAAGCGGGGGGCTGCGCCCCCCGAACCCCCCCTTTTAATGGGAGCTACGGCCCCCGTCCCCCGCTTCGGTTAACGCCCTCACTCTATACACTCCCTCCGCTCTGTTATTGACATCAGTCTAACCTAACCTAACCAACCGATTTGTTTCTGGGTAGAAAAATATTTTGATTAAGCGGGGGGCTGCGCCCCACGAACCCCCCCTTATAGTGGGGGCTACGCCCCCCGTCCCCCGCTTCGGTTAACGCCCTGACTCTATACACTCCCTCCGCTCTGTTATTGACATCAGTCTAACCTAACCTAACCAACCGATTTGTTTCTGGGTAGATAAATATTTCGATGAAGCGGGGGGCTGCGCCCCCCGAACCCCCCCTTGTGGGTGGCTGCCCCCCCTCCCTCGCTTCGGTTAACGCCCTGACCTGTATTTTCATAGCCAGTGACCTTTAGGGATCAGTGACCTTTGAGGTCTGTGTCGTTTTTGAGGTCGATGACCTTTTAAAGAAGCGAGTTATTTAAAATAATGTACTAGTGTGCTGTAAGCATACGGCATCATAACCAATTGTTTTATGTTACTTACCGCTTGCGGCACTCTATACACTTTCTTTATATAAAACAGATGACGGAAATCATGCGCTTTATTCTAGGAATGGCTTATGGAGCCCTCTTATTAGAAACAACACACAATAGGTACCACTACCGGAAAACAAATATATTTTTTTCATGTCCCACAATAAAATAATGACGACATAACTGTCCCCCCATGGGAATATTTTTGGGAACTGCCGGTCAAAATGATTGTTTGGACCTAAACCTGTGTACCAAACGACTATCCTGTACATCGATTTGCGTTTTTTTAGCGTTAAGCTACGCACAGAACGGACCTGAAAAGTAATTATTATAACCCCAAAATTATTTAAATAAAAATAAGTTCAAAAACTAAAACCCGACTACTGATAATTCGAGCTCTAAAAAGTAAGAAACAAGAAAATATTTTCATCAGGAATCATTATGCACAAATTATTCAATATTTTATCTTTCATGTAATAAAAAAGTTTTACGTAGGTAAAGGGAATATTTCAATGTACTTATAACTTATTCGTAGTGATGTTCAGTCAGAGGATAGCCGTGGTCGTATGCCATTTTGCCTTAATTAAACAATAGATTATAATTTAAATTATATTAGCATTCGGTCTTTGGGGCCTTTGTCTAGCAGTGGTCGTCTTTCGGCTGAAATAATGATGATGATGATGAAAGCATTCATACATTTCATGGCTTCCTTGATTAAACAATAGATTCTATTTGAATAGTAGACCATTCATAAATTTCATATCAAAATGGCATACGACCACGGCTATCCTCTGACTGAACATCACTACGAATAAGTTATAAGTACATTGAAATATTCCCTTTACCTACGTAAAACTTTTTTATTACATGAAAGATAAAATATTGAATAATTTGTGCATAATGATTCCTGATGAAAATATTTTCTTGTTTCTTACTTTTTAGAGCTCGAATTATCAGTAGTCGGGTTTTAGTTTTTGAACTTATTTTTATATAAATGTGTTTTTATTCTTAGTTTTACCTCCTAACATTAAAATATAAAATTTTGTGAATCTGAATATATGTTATTCAGATTCACAATTTTACCTCATTTTGTTTCAATGATGTCATCTTTATTAGACCCTTTCTTCTATATCGTTACGTTCTGAAGTTAATAATAATTTTATTTAGTAATCATCATGATTTAAAATGGTGTATTTACTAAAGTTTTTGTTATCTGTTAGTGCCCAATATTTTATAATCAAAAATTCTCAAAGTAAGCATAATCATGAGAGCTTCGCTGGATGCGGGCAGCGCAGGACCGATCATTGTAGAAATCCTTGGGGGAGGCCTTTGTTCAGCAGTGGACGTCTACAGGCTGAGATGATGATGATGAGTGGTTGAAAAATACATTTTATTACGTTATTAATTTATAAAAAAATTAGTATCACCCAAGCGCAAAATAGCAATATTACAGCTAGGTATTAAAAAGTTAGATTGAGTAAAAATACTAGCCTGATGTCGCTCGTTTCTGTGGTCCAATTTGAAAGATATTGCGATAAATTTTATTTTACCTGTGTCAGAGCATAATATAAGTTTTAGAGTAAATAACTGCGCACTTAATAACTTCTATGAACACATGTCGCGGCTCAAATTAAAACCGGGTGCTATGGATATGAACAACATCAATTACATCGCGTTTATATAGTTTTTTATTTGAAAACTAATAACTCAAAATAAACTCTCTTCGCATCGAATCGCTAACAAAATGGTGTGAAAAAAACAAAAGAAAACAAGTAGTTCCTTCTCAATCCTTGACATAGGTCTTACAGGTCTATACATGAAGGAAGAAAAAATTTTACGCGCCGTGGAATTATTCTATAGGCTTAGATGAAAAAGTCTTTTTGAAGTATGAGCTTTTGATATAGGTATCGGTTTTGCGACACACCATTTTCATAACGACACAAAATAGCCATTTTTCTACCCATTTGCACGAAGCAAAGCAGGTGAAAAAAAGGGAGTACTGACTTATCGGCATAACCGATTTTAATGTGCTTTGATATTAAAATCGGTGTACTCTTGTGCCTTGAATATGGCCCGATCTAGACGTGAATACAATATAATGAGGGCAGGCGGGGGGAAGTTTGGAGTGGACTCAAAGTGCTCTGTGTAATTTTTCCCGCCTGATCCAAAGCGATAGCGAAGTTCGGCCCGCGGTCTGTTTCCAATTGTAAGTGCTTTCTTCTTTGTTTTGCCAAAAATAGACGATCTTTTTTATAAGGCATCGTAAAATTGAAGACTAAGTAGTACCTACTGAATAATAAATAGGTCTATCTCAAATGGGTTGATATATTTTATATTTTTTTCGATAAGTAAAACGTTTTCAGTAGGCTTTGACAGTTGATAAACCGAAGTAAATACAAAGTATAGCTTGTAATCAATGAAAGGTTTTCTAACAGCTTGAATTTTTATTTTCTGCTATACGTGATTCAAAATGTATGAAAAATTGTGTAGTACGGCAAATTAATTTATAATCTGAATTTCTCTACTAGCGAAAATTAGTTTCCGAAGCAAGCACCCATAAGACAATTCAAATTACCAATACCTAGAGAACCTACATTATCCTACACCATTGAGGATAGATTGAAAGGTAGTGTCAGAGCCAGCTGGAAAATTGAAGACGTGTAGTCCCAGAGCCCAGAGCAGCTAATTGCTCTGGAGAGATGAGGGGGGAATTTAATCACAAAGTTAGAACGGCAACATATCAACATCGCATGCAACAACCAAGTACTATAGTGTTGTGGAATGTTTAGATAGAAACTAGAAGCAATACAATACTCATATACAATCTACAACACAAATATTCTACTTCAATGACACCAAAAGTGAACAATACGTAGTACAGAAAACACATAAAACATAAAATTATGTTCGTAAGCAAATAAGATGTGAAAATGTGTTTGTTACTCTTTCTTTCACATGGAAACTGAGCGATGGATTGTGGTAAAAATTTGGTTGTACCATTCGTCCCTCATTTTCAATGTAATCAATGTGTCAATATGTTTTCGTATTGTATTTTGTATTGATTCGTGTAATTATTTATAGGAGGATTGTGTTTTCGTTATACTACTTACTAGTATTCTGAAACGTAAGAAATACGTTTCCTCGTAGCAGAATATTCGTGCATCAACACCCCTACTGCTGTTAATATATAGTTCGCATAAGCACCCTATAAAATGCAGTTTCCACGGGACGTACACCGCCATTCCCCAGTTTAACCGTTTCACGAGAGTTGATAAAGTGGCTTAGCTGAGTTTCCTGATAGAGATTCTTAATTAGTTTACCTACATAAAGTGTGGTTGGTACATAGTCTAGCGAATTTGCTTGGAACCAAGAATAGCTAAACAAAGTCGGATACAACTCCATAAAATGATAACCTAATTTAAGGTTCAAAGTCAAAGTATTCATTTTTACCTTTAGGATATTTACATCACTTATTTAAGTCAGTTACATATTCTTTTCTGGCAAGTTTATAAATTTGGATGTCTTCTGTGGAGAAGAACTCGCCGGAAGAAACACTACAGGCGTTGCATCTTTTCAAAATATTTTTATAAAATTATAAATTATTATTTTATCCCTTTCAGAAGAAAGTCCACGCCCTCGTGTATTATTAGGCGCGGCGCGTAAAATAGATAGTGCACGAGCTCGTGTACGAAATTCTCAACTCTAAAATCGGCTTTTTACGGCTAAACCATGAAAAAATCGCTTGTACAGTGTATGGACGTTTGGTAGGGCTTAATGAAGCAAGCTATTGGCACTTTTATTTCAGTAAGTGCCAGTACAAAAATATTTAAAAAAAAAATCGAAAGTGACAGTTTGTATGAGCGTTGTGGTTATTTTACAATTTACAATAAGAATTTACCACAAATGAGGTCTAAACTCGACTAATAAGTGTTATAAATTGTTTTAGTGATGTGCCAAAAGGATTTCTAATAATATGTAAGTGTTTTCCAATTAGAAAAAAATTACGAAAATTTACTTCGGCGTCATGGTAAGTTTTTTCCATTGTTCGATATTTACTATGAAAAATAGGGTCATATACCGTAATTTATACTAAAAAGCAAAATTATCTGCAATATTCTCATATTTCATCAAGAATAATACTATAGTTGCAGAGTTATTTTGGTTCTTGCAAAATATTGCAAAAAAAATTGCAAAAAAAAAGCGGTCAGCGGTCCGTGTTGAGTTAACTGGCAGTATAGATGTTCCGCAATTTCTGAGCACAATTTTATTAACAAAGAGTGCAAACGAAATATACAATTAGCGGACGACAACCAGTCAAAGTAGAAAAAATAAACTGTATAGTATAACTAATCAATCTATCAGAAGCACAACTGGCAATCGACTGAGCAGACCACTCCTCCCAAAATATTAAAATCAAAAGAGCTGATCAGAGAAACGTCCCACAATTTACCATTCGCGCTTAAAATAAAACGAGTAAATGCAAAGATTTAAATAAAATAAAATTTGAAATGCCAATAACATCTTACCGCACTTAAGCATTCAACGTCCGACAATAAAAGTCCGAGCAGTAATTACAGATTAATACCGCCACGCCGCTGTTACGATCGGATTTGCTCAAAGTGTAACAAATGTAAGGCAACATTGTCGGAACGACTTTCTCGCAAGTTTTTGAGGCGGGCGCAAAATTTAATTGGGGCAATTCCAGCCAAACAACCGTGGAGCGAAACCAATTATCGTTTTCGCGTTTCGATATCGAAAGTCCGCGGCAGGTGTGCGTAACGTCTCGTGCGGTTTAAGGGTATAAGCGGTGACGGAAATGTCTGTGAGGCATCTTCTTCTATCTTCTATCTATCTATCTTTCTTCTTCTCTCTATATACTATAAAAAACTGAAGAATTGGCGTGTCTGTACATTGATTTCTTTTGAAATAATGCTCGTCTGTCTGTTTGTTTGTACACGCTAATCTCTAGAACCGTTGTTGAACCAATTTAAATGAAATTTTGCATGGTGGTACCTTATATCCCCGGTCAACATCATAAGTAGATAATTAAACAACGCGGGCGTAGCCGTGGGTGGACAGCTAGTACATAATAAAATATCAGAGAATTCTTTGATAAGCATCATAATAAAAAAAAATCTATTTGCACTAAATAAATATTTTGTATTCTACAAAAATAGAATAAAATTGAAAACTATTCATCTCTTGAAGCATACAATACTACTATATTAATGATGTAAAAATGACTGATTGTTCTAGACTAATCCATGTAAATATTAAAATCCTCAGTTTTTTATATGTATTTTAACATAATTATGTTATTTTATTGATTTTAGGAAGGAATCTTAAAACAATAAAACCTTGGCCAAGTCAAAAACAGAACAATCCGTCTAGACGTTTGCCATTTCCTAAAATACTTTTGTCACAAGCCAGTTAACTAAATGGCCTAGTAGTCAGGGTCTTGGAATATTTATTAGCTTTCAGCCTCAATTCTTTGTCACTCTGATTGCAACTAGGTCTGAATGTCTAGTAAATCCAATATCTGTCAAGTCAACCTTGCCACAGTGCTTGACAAAGGGTTAGTATCATTTGGTCTAAAACGCAACTGGTCTACTGCTACAATCGCAACTGGTCTATAATATGATTGGACTATTACGCGGGCTGGTCTATAACCCAATTCGATTGACTAAACGAATTGCAATAAATATTGGCAATGTGAAAAATGAAGTAGTTTCTACGGAAAACATTTTTACGCAGGGCCATTGGGGATTAGTAGTTTAGGATACTGACGACTAACGACCGCGAAAATGTATGCTTTTGATTATAATTTCTGGAATAAAATATTTTTGTGGTAAAATATAATATTCTAGAATACACTTAACAACAACAACAATACAAGGTAGGAACAATTAATGCTGGAACTGATTAATCACACAAGGTTTGTATTTTGTGTGTGTGTGTGTGTGTGTGTGTGTGTGTGTGTGTGTATGTTTGTAATGAATAAACTCAAAAACTACTGCAGCGATTTCAAAAATTATGTCACTATTAGAAAGTCACATTCACCCTGAGTAACAAAGGCTATCTTTTACCGCGGGAAAATGTCTCATTCCCACGGGAAAAACTTAACGCGGGCGGAGCCGCGGCGGAAAGCTAGTTATTTATACATCACATTATTTATTCATTTAAATTTTCTTCGAGGTTGTGGTCCACCTACTTAGTCCACCTGGGGGATCTACGGGCACTTTTCTTGTAGATGGTCCACCTAAGTCCACCTAGGTGTCCAATGAAGTACAAATATTGATACGAGTTAATATATAAAATTATTGTATTTATTACTCATCTAATACCTTTACTCGCTCGCAGTTCACCCTTTAACCCAGATATGGTCGTCGCCGCTGGTGAATAAATCACGATTGGTCCCAGAGGCGGTCATTAGCACGACCGCGGCGTCGACGCCGATTGAATTGTAACCACTGCGCAGTGCCACCGCTTGTATCGGAGAACAGAATTAGGCGGACTGTTGTATTCTTCATTTCATCCTACTGTTATTTTACTTAATGGTTGAATAGTCCTATGTACCTATTCGTACAAGAAGCGAATGGTATGCGATAATTCTCTCGTTCGTTTATCGGCAGATTCGTCGTCACAGGAAAGAAGTTTGACAGTCGTAGACAAAAGGGCAGATTTCGGCTATGGCAGGTTCGGATTCTGTCATATCCCGAATCCGCCCTTGAACGGACGAGAGAAATAATGAGTAACAAGTCTCAAACGGAGTTACTTGAATATAAATGGTTTCTACCTCACAACACACTGAACAAGTTACTTAAGCGATAGAATCGCTACATTTTTTCAAAGAAGTTGACACTTGATTCAATTGGTCTTTAAGCTAGTAGGCAGTTAAAGAAAACCCGTACATAACTAACAAGTTATTTAAGCGTTACGCGTATATTTTCTTGAAGAAATTCGTACACAACGCGATTACGTTCATTAGACGTTGTGACTTGTGACTATAGTCACTTATTAGATGTATGTGGAGTTTGAGTTGAGAACAGTCCCCGTAACATGCAGTGCTATGACAAAAGTTTGTCGCACATTTCACCGTCAAAAAACCCGCCATATTGAAATATCCTATCCTCCAATAGGATAAGAGAATACGCAAAGGCTTGATTCAGAAACCATCAAAGTGTTTTCCAAATGAATAGACGTTATTGAAGTACGCTTCAAGTTACAAAGTGATTATTATACTGTTGCTGTGCGCAACAAAAACCTCAACTGAAAACAATTAAAAAGTTCCGCTTAGAATCGTCTAAAACGAATATCTGCAGTGGTCAATATCGCAACTCATTTAGTGGTAACTACATAAAATTACCGGGGAAAGGGTTCTGAAGCGTGCTCTAATTGCAACTCCGTGACTACTGCCTTCCTCTTCCATTAGCACCTTTCACTACGGAACCCTACCTCCACCAACCATTCCCCTTTGTTCCGTCTACATTGATGATTGAATTGAACAGTTTAAATCTCGAATGCAGTCACAAAGGGCAATGTATGATGCAGTTGGGAAAAAGTCGTTTGGACGTTTGAAAAGGTCACCGACAGATGTCTCTCACGTCTAAGTCGTTAAAAGTCTAGACGTACACTCGATATCTTAGTTCGATTCTATATTTTATCGCCATTTTAGAACAGTCGCTTTTCCAATTTGCTAATGAGAGAAAACGTCGATTTTAATTAAACGCATTCATTCAGTTTGAAATTTGTTTGCCATGAAAATTTTCGTGATTTAAAATTAAAACGACTCGAATCACATGAATTCTAGAATCTGAGGCGACCCTGAGCCTCCATTAGATACGGGGTAAAAGACTCCTATGGGGCAGGCAGGGCGCTTCGTTTTTCCGAATGTCTAGTGTTACATTTAATTTGCGAACAAACCATAGATCAGCTCAAAAAAAATATTTGGAAAACAAAAAACCGAACATATTACTTTTTCTATTTATAATAGGTATTAATGCAATATCTAAGTGGGTTGCGAAACAATCTGTTTTCAATTAAATCTATTATTATTTGTATGTTATACTATTTTTAAAATGTCTTAACGGGCCTCTGCGATACAAGCGCGACGCTTAGTGCAGGATTCGAAAAATTGTTAGTGAATTTCTTTGGTGTACAATATGGATTGTAGCTATCAATAAATTTTATTTCTTTTTTTCTTATTATAGTGGTTAAACTTTCAAAGTTATCCACATGACTGAACAGCCAGTGCAATTCGATTACAAACGTCACTTCACAGTAACAAGAAAAATGAATTTGTGGTGACATCGCTTCCCCTTCGGATTTTATGTCAGTGCTGAGACAAAAGAGCTAGGAGGTTGAATCTAGAAAAGAATCTAGGCTACAGCTGTTTGAAGATTTCCTCTGTGATTTATGTTGTTTTATGATAATAATAGTTCTTTTTACGATCATAAAGCAAAGCAGTAACAGTTTAAAATATTTCAGTTGTAATAAACGAATATTTTGTTACCTACGTTTTTTAAACTAATAATTTACAAACGAGTACAAACAGTCTGACTTTGAAATATTTTCCACAAATAACGAAGGTATTTTGACAGGGTCATATTAGGAACGTACCTACCTAATTGAAAGGTAGTTAAGTAATTTTTAAATACATTATACTCGTAATATAATGTGTTCAAAGCACGAATGCAAATATTAATAAAATAAAATATTTTTTAATGTGATATACTGACTGACCCATTTTAATAAAAGCTTTTTATTGAGATTAAAAATATTTGCAAATCTGCACGGATCTTTATTACTATATCAGGATTGTTCAACAAAATTAAATAGAAACATGAACTGTGAAAATCTGTGTAACCTAACTCTTTCAAGTTGACGATCATTTGACAAATAAATTAAAAATCGAAATAATTATCTCAATTTCCAATATCCACTTCGTTTCGGACTGCCTCGGACTTCTGAAATTTCTCTTACAATCTAACCCTATTCAGCAGACTTTACTGAAATTTAATAAAAGAGGGAGATGCACGACAGCAAGAATAATGACTCCGTGATAACGACCCTGCAGCATTTCCCGCGCTTTTTTCAACTCTTCCACCGCTTAACACGATTTACTACTGGTTGCTTGAAAAACATTTGAATATGGAACATAAAAAATGTAAACAAAAAATGCGGTTTTGTTTTTTCTTTTTTATGCCATGTTTTTAAATTTTGAACATTCGACTGGATTGATGTTTAAAAATAGTTTTTTTGCCTTTATGGCTTTTGCATGTTGAAAGTGTATTCTGTTAAAATTTTGTCTTTTTAACCTCCGACGAAAAAGAGAGGTGGTATAAGTTTGACTTGTGTATCTGTTTGTCGGTCTGTCTGTCTGTGGCATCGTAGCTCCTAAACGGATGCTCCGATTTTGATCTAGTTTCTTTTGTTTGCAAGTTGTCACAATCGAGAGTGTTCTTATCTATGAACCAAGATAATATAATATATCTTCAGCCATTTGAAGATTATCAACTCATTTCTAATTGTTAAAAGGATCAAGTAACGGTTTTGTGGCGGGGGTTTTTTAATTTTTAATTTAGTGTTATTTGATAAAAGATGAGTCTGCGCTGCAAAATTCAACATTAAATCATTTTACCGATTTAATGTTGAATTTTGCTTATCGCCCCTAAAATTTAAGAATGTTTATAATGTTAATGTTTAATTGATTTAATTTATGTATGTGTTGGCAATACCAACTGTCATTAGATTGGCAAGGAGTGGAACAGATGGCAGGAGAGTAGTCGTAACAGTAACCGTCTAATTGCTTTGGTGTCCCGCCAAAATGTCCACGAAATCCGAGAGCTTAGCCCAGTTTATATTCACACCCTAATGTTAGGTATTTTGTGCACTAGATTGCGAGATTGTCCTATCTCTTGTACACATGATATACAAAATTACTTAATTGGTCTTATATTTCGAATTTCTATTAAGTTGCTTTATAAATTTAGTATTGAACGACTTTTGAATCCTTCGTAAGATAAAATAGTAATTAAAATACGGAATTTCGTCGGTTTAATTATGCTCTATATATTAGGTCTTTACCTATGAAATTGCCGTTTTTTATGAAAAAATTTAAACGAATTTTGAAATTCAAGTTCTTGAAAACGGGTTCATATAAATTTAAATAATAAAATGTACATTAAATTACTATCATGAATTTAATGCAAATTCCCAAAAAATAAAAATTTACTAAGATTTAGGAATTTCGGAGAAAACGGTAGAAACGTACCTACTCGTATTTGTATAGAAATAAGAAGCTTATACGTTATTCAATGTCCCTATTCAAAACTACTTCCAACGAAGATATTGTAATGAAATTATAGGAGCAAGTAAAAATATTAATATTAGTAAATCGTTTTGTGACAATTGTCAAACATTTTGAAAGCTTTGAGTAGATATGTATTTCCATAATCTTTCCATAATTTAAACATTATCTTGATTGTTTGCTTTTTTTTAAGCTGGAACCATAAATTAGAAAAAAATAGCTATGTACTGGGCAAGGATGTTACTTATATTCTGGGCCGTAAATGTATAAGAAGAAGGTTTGTCATCGACTCGCAAAGAAGAAAAAAATAAAAATCGTTTCAGGGCGTTTGTGCTGAAACTAAGCAACAGTGCTGAAAAAAAGAAACAGGAAAAAGGGCAAAGCGATAGAAGTCATTACGACGAAGGACATACTAAATTATTGCAGGAAAAATCAAATTAACAGGGTAAAATATTATTACTACTAGTACTACTACTAATAGCCAAAAACAATGCCGTAATCGTGATACTTGGCCAGCGATGATTTGAGAAATACAGTTGTTGTTAACAATGGGCAATAAAGATAGAAATGTTATGTAAAGCCTGACCAAAGAAATAAGAAACCTGCTCTAGAGGCGCCACGTGTATATTTTTACGACTATGGCAACAATTTCCCTTATAAAATTAGTTCATTGAAATTCTGCAATATGGCGAGGTTTCTTATTTCTTTGGTCGAGCTATAGAATTTACACAAAATAATAAAAAAAAACATCCAAAAATGTGATATTTTATCATTTTAAATTATTCAAAAATATTCAATTTGTTTTATTAGATTTTTTTTTATTTTTTTTTAGAATAATAAATTTTATTTTTATATTTTTTTTTATTAAGAATTTAAAAAATGCTGAAATAAGTCTGAAACTACTTTCGCTAATGTTTTAATAGCAAGCTGGCTGAAAAACGATCGCTCACCATTTCTAATTGGCTTCTCCTAGCCGCTGGGTGTTTGGCGGGACGGCCAATTATGTGCGCCTGGCTTTATACCATTATTAGAACCACTTAAATAGACGAATTGATAGCCGCGAGCGCACCACACCGAATGAACCGAAAGATAAATAGAGAGTGCGAACTTTTAGTGCCAAAATAGCTGTCCGCCCACGGCTACGCCCGCGTTGTTTTTTTATTTATTTAAAAAGTATCTAAGATGTTGACTGGGGATATAAGGTACCACCTTATATAATTCATAAATTTATCTCTTAATTCCGAAAAATTGCAAAGCAAACGTGTTGTTGACTAAAGGATTAAGTACAGAATTAATTATTACAAAGAAAATATAAATAAACAATGGATAGATAAGCCGAAAAGAATGAATGTCAAGAACAAAAGTTAAGCGTAATAAAACCATGTTAGTAGAAGAGTCGCATCGGATACTTCGTGGATGGATTATTTCTGTCTAAAAGCCAGTAGGTATATTATTTAAACAACAAAAAAATCAAAGCCTTTACAATACACTACAATATCCAATAGAAGGAAAAAAAAACAAAAAAGCTGTACAGAAAACAATTTTATTCTCAATAATCATAATTCTGTGAACCAATTTTCCTTTTTCCTCAATGTACGCTTGGGATGGGTTTTTCCACAGAACATTTAAAAGAGGTTAGAATGGCGATAATGCGCCGTCCGTATGAAATCCGGTGTCGCCGATTCCACCCCACCTTTCACCTCCACTACATCTGTACTTCAATAAAGATGAAGTTTACGCACATATTTGCAATTTTAAATCTAGCCAATCATAGCGCCGCTCAATCACGCGATTTCAAATGGAAACGAATCATACGCATGCACGCACACTGATGTAGATTTTTATAGCTATGTGTGAGTTAGACAGCGCGATCGTTTCTTTGCGTGAAGTATGAGCGTTTTGCTCATAGTTTTGGCGCGCCGGCCCCGCCCACAGCGCCTTTCTAACCTCTTTTAAATGTTCTGTGGGTTTTTCACACAAAAAATACCAACAGTGCCACTCAGTAGTAAATAGGTTGGCAATAAACATAATAATTTGTCCCCCCATTTAACTGCGTAAACAAATTCGTTGCATTCCCTTTGCGGTCTATCTGGGGTTATCCCTTGGGGCTCAAGTTCTCAAACTGGGCATTGAATTTTCTTAACCAAAAATGTAAAAAGTATTTGTAGAAAGAGGACCGTCGTCGCGTCGTAAAAGGGAACGTAAATTAAGATAAGATAAGATAAATTTATTGGCAATGGGCTGGGCACATTGCACGTAGAACCGACGGCCGTTGGGGCAGAAAGGTTCTTGAATGGCGACCGCGCGCCGGAAGACGTAGTGTGGGCAGGCCCCCCACGAGGTGGACCGACGATCTGGTGAGGGTCGCGAGAAGCCGCTGGATGCGGGCAGCGCAGGACCGATCATTGTGGAAATCCTTGGGGGAGGCCTTTGTCCAGCAGTGGACGTCTTTCGGCTGAGATGATGAAGATAAATTTATTGCCAATTGTTAACCAAAACTGTTACATAAAATAAGTGTTACTACAAAAAATTACACAGATTCGAAAAGACCTATATACACCGTGAAATTTAACTGGTTGTTTGTTGATCCCAAACATACTGGTAGTACCCATGAATTATATTATTTTGCAACCAGTTTTTATATAAATTCTATCTTTCCTACCAAAAAATACACCAAGTTCTGTAAAATAAAATTTCGTTTCGATACGATGCTATTTAAATTCATTCTATTTCTAAGATGCCATGGCAGTAACATGTTGAGAATCTTTAAAGTAAGAATCATACATACTTCGAACAAACTTCTTGTAGGGAATTTCTTTAGGGGAATTGTTGAGGGGAAATCAGTGGAGGGCTGCGATGCAATTCGAGCAAATTGATTGCTTGTAGGGTGCATTAATAATGTTTGATGAAGACTGAATCGTTTGTTGGTGAGGAAATTGTCTTATGAATCCCTTGGGGCTGGAATAAGAATATTATTGTATCTATGTGTAGAGCATTCAATTTGATATTTGATAGTGATGTTACTTGCTTGTTGTTCTGCTAAGTAATTTTAGACTTAGAATGAATTACTTAGTGTAAGTGACGGCTTATCTTATACTGAAAAGACAGCTCAACTCAGTCATTGGTTTTGAGAACACTTTCCAAAGAAACGTCGTTGAGGCGACGAATGACAGATTCGCGAAATGACTACAAATGTCTATAATTGTCAAATTTTTGAAGTGTACATTTCTATACTACAAATGACCGATTCTACAAATGACAGATTTTAATTCACTCAATTTATGCTAAAAGTAGAACTTTCATGAAGAATGTACGTAAAACGTACACGTACGTGTACGTGTACGTTTTTATAGGGTGTACTGTTACCATGAATAAATGACTATTATTATTATTATTAAATTTAATATAGAACTTAAGAAAGAGCTAATTATGTATTTTGAAAAAAAAGTAATAATGCTCTTACAATACTACATTTCGCACCTCTATGATAATCATAATTGCAAATTAGTTTTATCAATAATAAAGTGTTATAAGTATATTTTTTTATTACTTGATCATAAAATCATCAAAAAGACTTAATGCACATTATTCTGTTTCTTGTAAAAATATCAGTAAATGAAAGTAAAATCAAATAAAAAGGTAATAATCGAATTTTCACATTTTACCACTTTCTTTTTATTTATTTATTTATTTTTAACTCAAAAATCGTTTTATCGCTGTTTAGCGACACTACCCTTAGCCTGCTCTCGACTACCAAAGGTTAGCTGGAAGAAAATGCTTTGTAGCATTAAGTTCCCTGTGTACATTATAAGTGCAATAAAGAATTTTCATTCATTCATCCAATAATAATTAACACTGAAAAAGGCGGAATAAAAAAAAGAGTATTTCGTGCTAAATTTCCAAAATTTTTTTTTCAAATAAACAAAAGGGGTTGTTGGTATACCTAAAAGGTACCTGTTTAGGTATCTGTTGAGATACCTCCTTTGTAAACCTCGTCATCACTTTATTACAAAAATCTCTTGCTACCTTTCGTTGTGTGAGAAGGATAAATACAAAAATACTTTCGTATCTATCTATATTACAAAACTATAGAGGTCGAAAATCTGTACATAGAAATAAAGCTAAAAATCGAGTAAGAAGTGATATTGATGTCATATCCAGATGTTTTTAAATTTTTCTGTTTCTCTGTGTGTCTGTTTGTACGAGCTTATCTCCGAAACTGTTGGACCAATTTCAATGAACAATAACATTAAATTTTAATCCCGGAAAATTAAAAAGTTCCCGTGGGAGAGTTACAAAACTATAGTAACTCGGTAAAGTATAGTAGTAAGTAGTGTAAATAAATAGTAAAAGCTTGTTTTTAAAAATTTTTTTTTCTCTGTCTGTTTGTACGGGCTAATATCTGAAACTGTTAAACCGATTTGAATGAAATTTTGCATGGTGGCACCTCATATCCCTGATCAACATCTTAGATAGTTTTTACCGAAAAAAATATCTCATTCCTACGGGAAACTGCACGGAAAAGTAAAAAACAACGAAAGACGGCCTCGTAGCCTAGTTGGTAGTACGTCTGCCTACGAAGCACAAGGTCGCGGGTTCGAATCCCGCCCAGGGCAAACATTCGTGTGATGAGCACTTGTGTTTGCCTTGTGTCTGGATGTTGTATATTTATATATGTATGTATATCAGCTGTCTGACATCCATAGTACAGGTTCTTCCTAGTTTGGGGTCAGATGGCCGTGTGTGAGATGTCCCACATATTTATATTTATTTAAAGCGTAGCCGCGGGCCGACAGCTAGTTTATAATATTAGATAGAAATACTTGTCTGTCCCACGCCATCACATCTCCATCAATTCATTTTCCGTTTCATTTATTGATACACGTGCTTACGCCTACAGGAAAATGTCTTCCATTGAAATCGTTCCTCCATTAGTTGAACGATCTATATTTTTATAAAGAAACCTACCAATTAATTCTACAACCATTTTTATAATGACGTGTACATAATCTAAGTAAAAACTAGGATGGGGTATTTGTGATTCATCCCTAGTGCTACGAGATAAGGGTGCTTTAAGGTCCAAGTGTGTAGCCGTATGTGCTGGCTATTGAAGATTTTAATGTTCTTCTTTCTCTGTTAATATCAACCCACTGTTGGCTATAGGCCTCTCCTCTGTTGCGACACTTATCACGGTCCTGTGTCATCAACATCTAGCGAGATCCAACCGATCTGATAATTTAATGGTATTTCCATTTTTTCCACTGTTCATAATAACCTATTAAAAATTACGACTTACGTAAACGAAGTAGTTGTAACGAAGTAGCAGAGCGTGATTGGAAGAATCTAGAGAGCGGGGTTACAAGGGAGGAATTGGATTGTAGATTGAGTTGGTTTAGGTATACAGAAGACACACAATATAATATTTATATTATGAACAGTGGAAAAAATGGAAATACCATTAAATTATCAGATCGGTTGGATCTCGCTAGATTTGTACATATTATGTACAAACTGACCTCTGACCGGTTCATATCTTCGGGAGACCTTTGTCCATCTGTATCCTGGATATATGATGACTCTGGATTTTCGGGAGTAATAGTTAAACACCGTTGGAAGGTTTGATCGAATCTGTCTATATATTTTTATGTATCTATATCTGTCCACAATCTCTTAAGTACTAGCGACATCTCGCCTTCCGGGTTCGAACTTGTATCTATAGTATGAAAGCAATATTCGAGGCGATGCAAATTAGCCTGATCTATAGTATTCTAGTACGTTAGTAGTACTAGTAGACAAGTACTATCACTATGTTACGGGACATATTGCGGCATGAGTGGCACCCGAAAACTTTGGGTTTAAGGAGGCCTTACGCCAATTGAGGGCATTCGAGGGTCCGGAATTCCTAAGAATTATATAGAAAACGATGCCCTACAACCTTGAATACATTGTGTTTCAGAACTGGCCGAAAAATAGAAACAAAAGGGTGACCAATGAAAACAAGTTGTTTCATGTTTGGAATAGCTCTGGCACGACCAGGGCCGTCTCAGGGCGTGTGATGGAGTAATTGAGTTGACAGTAAAAGTTATGAAGAGCGCGGCGTCGCGGCGGCGCCTTGCCGGATATCAGCCCTCCCCGCGCCACTCCCCCCTGGCTCCTCCAGACTGCTTTCTCGCCGGATACGGCTGTAGAGTCGGCAGAAAAGTACAACTTTGCAACAAAAACACATCTTATCTTATTTAGCCTAAATCCATTTATTTCAGGCAATATTTACATATAGATGTTAAATATGTAAACAGAGGCCCATATCATAAATACCTTACAGACTAACATACATATTTATTATTTAATACTTAATCTAAACACTAAGTCACACTAAGCTTCGGCGCGTGTGGTAGGTCGGCGGGCAGACGTCCTCGGAACTTCCGAAACACGACACCCTGCGGCCAGAAGTCCTCCTTCATAAAGGTTGGGAGGTGATGAGTGGGTACTCTCACCAAAAACGAATTAAAACTCGTCCTATGGCGAGGCACCAACCGCTCGACTCTCAACCTGAAGTTAGTCTTCTTCTGGACGTAGTCTACGACATCATCTGCCTTCGTAGACCAGTGCAGTCGGGACACATACAGCGGCGTCGAAGGCACAGCTGGACGCAGCAGCGGATGGTTCGTCTCGATCGGAGCGGTGACAGAGATGTTGCGGCAGGATGGCTTCTTCTTCTTCCTTTCCACTTTAGTGAAGCCTTCCTCGTCAACCTGGTTTTTTCCCAAACCTGGCGACGGCACCAGCTTGCAGGCAGGGTCGCTCTGACTAATCTTTTTTTCTTGTTTGTGCCGCTTGTTTGATGCGGCAGGTGCAGCTGCGGCGGGGGCGGGTGCGGTCCTCGTGACAGCGGCGTAAGCACGCGGCGGACACATGACCGCAGCCGGACTCGACGTCATCTGCGGGGCCGGGGGGCGGGCGGCGGGGCTCGCTGCGACGCGCGATTTGCGCACCTCAGCAGAAACCGACGGCGACGACAAACTGCTGATGGAGTCATTTTGTGCGCCGCGACGTGTGTTTACATTAGAGATCTCTGCCGACCTACTTACAGAGTAATTACGTTTTAACGATAATAACTCTGCACGCAGGTCACTAACAGTAGATTCCGAAATCTCTAATTTAAACTGTACCTCGGCCAAGCCAGCTTTCAGGGTGGTGATGTCCTTGAGCAGCCTGGTGACGTCAACGTGATCGAACGTGACGGGAGGCAGTTTGTGCAACTGCTTCGCCACGAAGGCGGGCACGTCGTCAGGATCGGTTGACTTCAGGAGATTAATGATGTCCTGAAGACTTCTCTCCCCCTTTTCGTCCCTTCTGCGGGTGGGCATTTGACCGGCCTTGCCAAGGGTCTCGTACAGCAGCACCTTGCTCTTGCAAATCTCATCTTCCTTGAAGTTCGACTTGCAGATCTGCAGGATGCTGAGCTCGTCCATGGTGTCGATGGCGTGATTAATAAACGCCAACAACTCGTTTGCTATGAGTTTTTCGGAACTCATTGCGACGGTATTCGGCACCGGCCATACAGCGTAGTACACGAATAAAATTGCGGTCAGTGCAGCGAGTGCGCGTCCGTTACCTAGCGCACATTACTGACGAAACTGTCCCACTGCTGGGCAAAGGCCTCCCTCTTTTTCTTCCACTGCTCCCTGTCTTGAGCGACTCCACCGCCAGTCTTTTAAGATGCTATCAAGCTGGTCCCGCCATCTCTTATGCGGCCGTCCACGTCTACGCCTATTAGTTGGTGGGTTCCAGACCGTAGTTTTTTTTCCCCATAGGTCAAAGTCAGATACTTACACTTTAAAAAAATGGTGTCTACAATCTGTACTTACTTACACAATAATCAACAGGTGGTGAGCATATTATTATTGATAAAGTAATTATCTCTTTCAGGATAATGGAAATATCACAATAGTTATGGGTTGATCACACGTAACGAGTAGAGTGGCGAGACAGCAAATGGTCACTGGGCCGAGAGAGTCGGCCAACCGAGTCGCTGTTCACACGTATTTACAAAAGTGGCGAGACAGTTCAGTTTGATGCTGTTGGTTGTCGTGTACAATGGATCGCAGAAAACCTGATTTTTATTTTATTTTCATTTCTTATTGCAATTAGGGCTGCATTACACTTGACTTTGTTTTTATATACAGGTGACGAAAAATTCCATAAACATTCGTGTATTTTTTAATTTTTCGTGTCGTTTCTAATGTCCATTTCACATTATTCCACATACTACTAGCCATTTTTATTGAAAAAAACTAAAATAACAAAAAGAAATAAACACACGCTGCTCGGTACAAATTGAACGAGTGGCGAGTGGCCAACCCAGTGCCTGTCCACACGTGCCGAGCGGGATAGCGAGTGGCTGCGGGGGCTGAAGAATGAAGCGGGGGGGTGGGCACTCGGCCGAGCAAACAAATCATGATTCTAGTCGCTGTCTCGCCGTTTTGGCTCGGCCGAGCACTCGCCAAAGTGTTCGTATGGTTGTTACGTATGTAACAACCACTCGGCCGAGTGCACTCTCTCGCCACTGTACTCGCTACGTGTGATCCACCCATAAAGGTTGAAAGGTCTTAAAAAATTATAATGCTAGGTAAGGTCTTTTATTTATCCGATGATAAAAACACTATTGAAAATTCATTCGTTTAAAGAATATAAAATATGTAGGTATTGTATTTTAAAAAATCCGTTACTATTTTTATTTTCTTGCCTTTTCGTACGGTTAAAGTTAATGACTCTGGTAAAAAATATTTGTCAGCATTTTGTTAGAGAAGTAAAATACAACAGTTGCTTTTTCAGTATTTCTGTACAATACAGTTTGAAGCTTTAAATACCCTTTTCGAGTTATAAAATCGGTATTCAATACGTATACACCTAGCTAAGTGCAATTTCATGGACCGTTCAGTCGGTAATCGAGTTTCAGTCTACATGTCAGTTTCAATTAAGCGATGAAAAGACATTAAACAAGGGTTTCATTATAGCTTTTATTTTTGCAAAATTTACTTATTGGATACGATAAGTAATTCCCTTAACAAACTCCCCAGTTTTCGCGTGAAATTTATGTAATGTGATGTGATATAATAATATAATATTTTATATTGTTGTAACAATTTATCTATGTATATGCACTGATATTTTAATTTCGAAAGATAGAAGGCATAAAGACATTTAAAAAACAAAGCGTGTTTATTCTTGTTTCTAATAAAATTTGCTAGAACTTGAATTGAATTCTCTTACAAACGTAGGTTGGTTTTTTTTTTGTACAAATAAATATTCATAAAGATATATTTATTTTTCATTTGTGAAGTGTTTTAGCTTATATTTTAAGAGATAAATGTAAGTTATAAAATATTTAGTTGTTTTTGTTGTCTGTATAAGCAGTAGAACTCATTCTAAAGATCTTCCGATGAACTCACAGAAAAACTTATTCGAAGGAAGTAAGCCAGTCGTTTATTTTTATACCAGGCTATTGTTTAGTCATTTCTCATTGGGAGGTTATCGCCAGACCATTGGGGGGTCATTTGGGCCCCCCATTCGACCCCCAGTTATGTTAGTTTTATGTCTGAGTCCATTATACTGATGTACAAAATAGTTATTTATTAGTTTGCTTCTGGATTTTATGTATTTAGTTTTTATTTGACGCGTTCGGAGTTTGGGAATGTTCGCTCGATCGAAATTCTGACCGAAAGGAATTATTTGTTTACAAAAGTAGTTTGAGTAATAAAAGAACCAAGAAAATAAATAGGAAATAAACTGTTTTCCAATCATCAGTTATTACTTTTTTAGCTCAGACAAACTATCCCACTGCTGGGCAAAGTTCTCAATCATGAGAGTTTTTATCTTTGTTTTCGGAGCTTCCAAATTCAAAGTTATAAATTGTGTCTACAAATGTACTTCATGATGTTGTATTTAGCAAATTTAGAAATTTTGACATGGTTATTTTTATACAAAGGGTATCATTCATTTTGGAACAAAAAAGTAAAAGTGCCGGCCAGCAAAAAAGTGTAACTTTCAGGTAGAACACACAATACCTGTATTCTTTTACTATGACACCAATCCTGTGCACCCGATGGTTGTATAGTTAGAAGCTATTTTGGTCCAACATTGTATGAAACAAAATAAAAAAGTTAATTCGAAGGCCCGGTTTCCACCAAAGCAGAGAAGAAAGGAGATGCGTGAGTAACCAATAAGAATTTGCTATTTCCACATCTTAGCTCGCGCAAGCCACAAGATTCTATAGAATATGCTTGATCTGTGTTTTCTTCATAAAGTGATCCACAATCAGATAGACTCCCCCTTTATGCTTCGGAGTGTCCTGTTTTCTGTTCCTAGACCGAATAGTAGGCTTAAAAATGATGTAGGTACCTTTTAGCACCACTTTTTCAAAAACAAATATTGGCGTGTCTGCTCCTATGAATAGATCCGTTAAATTGTATAATGCTTTATCTAGCAAGACTGAGTTAGATATATTTAATGTCTCCTCTACCTTTTAGCACCACTTTTTCAAAAACAAATATTGGCGTGTCTGCTCCTATGAATAGATCCGTTAAATTGTATAATGCTTTATCTAGCAAGACTGAGTTAGATATATTTAATGTCTCGCTAGCAGTTTTCAAAAGCAATACAAAAGAATGCTTGATGGATAAAAGTAATGTAGGTATAATATAGCATAATGTATAAATCTCTAACTTTTGTTTTAATTATTTAAACAACAGTTTTTTGGCTAAGTAGTTATCATATACTTAGTTTTTAAAAACATGAATCTTTTATTTATAGTTATATTTAATACTTTATATTTAGGAAAATAATATTGTATGCATGCTGTATTAGCCTGTAAGTGTGGTGCATCTATGTAAAAAACATTAACAACTTTAAACTTTAAGCAAACTCTATTTGTACCATGTTGGCTGATCAAATAAATAAATAAATAGAAAAATGTGATATCTCCTCTCCTCTCCGCTTTAGTGCAAACCGGGCCTAAAGCAGTAAGAAAGACAAAATCAGTAAGAAAAACAACTTGTTTAGTCCTAAAACTAGCAATATTACTAGCAAATATTGATGACAACTATGAAAACAGCTGGGTATCCTGTTTCCGATAATAGTTAGTTTCAATATCGTCGAGGCACGTGTGATGCAGCCGGCGCACCCGGCGTGACTCGGAACGACCCTGATCTAAACTAAACCTAGTACTATTATTTATTCTGTGACTAAACTGAGCCCCAATCGCGCTAACTGGAACGACTAATAATCACTACATAGTATAAAATAAAGTCGCTTTCTCCGTCCCTATGTCCCTATGTCCCTATGTCCCTATGTCCCTATGTCCCTTTGTACGCTTAAATCTTTAAAACTACGCAACGGATTTTGATGCGGTTTTTTTTAATAGATAGAGTGATTCAAGAGGAAGGTTTATATGTATAATACATGCATAATATACTGAAGGATAACCCACAATAACCATTTTCCCGTGCGGAGCCGGGGCGGGTCGCTAGTAATAATAATAAATCTTTATTTCTTTTGTCCATAGGTCAAAGACAGATACACTTTAAAAAAATGGTGTCTACAATCTGTACTTACTTACACAATAGTCAACAGGCGGCGAGCATATTGTTAAAGGAAATAATACATAGTAAAGGTTGATACACATGGCTAAAATAAAAATATCCAATAAAATACAATTAAAATTGAAATTAAATTGCAATAAAATAAATAATTACAAACATTATTTTATAAACATTCCATTCTTACAGCGGTGCATATCTGACCAGTATTTGATAAATGGGTTACCAAAATCGTTCGCGATCACAGCCAGGATCGAGTTCGGTCTATCTTGAAGACGGTCCCAGAATGACGCCGTCTGTGATGTGACCGCGTATGGAAACTAAACTTTAACCAAAACCGCTGTCAAATACCACGCGCGAAGTATAGAATAGTGATCACAGCCCAAAGATATTATAAAATATCTAAGAAATAATTTTTACTCATTTATTAAATACTCTCTTTTAGCTACGAGAAAGTAACCAGAATATCCCTCGTTTGTGTACTTATAATAAGTATATTATCTTTTTAAATACGGTTGACGAGTTTATTCCGATTTCCGATAAAACTAGGTACTCGTACTTATCGAATCCAATCGCAACAAATAAAATGTTTTGTCACTTCCGCCAACAATGTCTCTAACCAACTATGCAAATTCGACAACTAAAATATACGTTTGTTCAGAAAACTTCTCACTCGATCAGCAATTCTGACACCGGCCAAGTCGAAGGATCTCGACATCAGAAGTGGGAACAAACTCTGCGAATACACATAAAAAACCTCTGATCGGATGTAGAGCAACGCCTCATAAATAAAGATGTGCCAAGTTGTGGAACTCTAGTTTGCATGTTTAACTAACAGGGATGCACTAAGGGATTATCTTTATTAGCTAATAAGTATTCTTTGCTAATGTTTAGGAACGCTTCGCGATTAGGAATTGTTGAATTCACCTCGCACTCGTTATATAAAGCTATGCATATCATTGTTTTATCATCATTTCATTTTCTGATTGTAATAAATATCAAACCTTTTTTTATCGTGAAAAATATCTGCTGTTTCAAACAAAAGTAAAACGTGAACAATCTTTAACACTCAATATTAATTGTATGCTTATGCGCAATTTTAGAACTTCCCTTATTCAGGCGTGCCTTTCGTTTATGCGGTGAAAGAGGTGTAATATAAAATGAGAACCTCCTTTTTTTTAAGTCGGTATAAAAAACACACGTGTTAATGACGGCGATAAACGCATGTCACTAACGAGGAAAGAACAAAAGATGCAATCCTGTGCAGTTTCTTCGGCGGGTTCTTCTCCAAAGCAGTGCACACATTGCGCGAATCTGCCAGTTCTGTTCAAACTAATATCGCATCGCCTCTTTAAATTTTAAGGGTTTATTCTTCATTAGTGCGAGACGAGAGCCAGCCTTGGTTTCAGCAAAAGTTAGTAACTTCATTTAAAATTTGACATCAAAAAGTGAGTTGTAAAATCTTACTTCGATTAGAAACCTTCTGATTTTGAACGAACTGTGTTTGACGTATTAACGAATGGAACGCCTAAAAGTGGTCCATATTCATCAGTAGAATAATCTCCTAATAGTACGGCTTGCTAGCTAAAAAATATAAGGATATCGGTCCCATCTGGCAGAAAGTACGAAACTTGGCATGAATGTAGCTGTCATATATGTGCTTCAATATCGATATGGAAACACTTCGATAAATTATTGTTTCCCCCCTTTCCCCCCCCTTTTATCTCCCTCATTCTGGTTTTTTGAATTTTATACTAAAACAGTACGTCTGAGGAGTTTACTTTTCAGAGATCAAATCATCGTCGATAAATTGCCTACAAAACGATACTACATTTTATAGTGCTAAGATTAATATATTTCTATATACAGCCATCAACGTTTTATGAAATTTTAAAAACAGGCACACTTTTTTCTTCCTTACTTCATTTATAGGAAAACGACAAGAGTGGTGATAAAATGGACTAAAGAAGTCAACTACCTTATACATTAAGCTAAAAAATGACATTTACTTCATAGTCGTAAAGGCATTACTTCTAGAGTTACAGCTCACCGCGTCTGACTCAAGTACTCTTTTTTTACCTTTTTAGAATACATCTTTCTGTTAACTTTGTTTAGCGTAGATTAGATTCAGATTTTCCAATTAGAAATGAAACAGTCCATGTACTAATTCAGGCCACAGTCTATTTATATGTAAAACTAGCTTTCTGCCCGCGGCTACGCTTGCGTTGTGTTTCGACATTTCCGTATTAATTTTTAACTATCCCACTTTTTTCCGTGAATTTAAAGTATCCAATATGTTGACCGAGTATATAAGGTACCACCATGCAAAATTTCATTTCAATCGGTCTAACAGTTTCGGAGATAAGCCCGTAGAATGTACTGCGCCGTATGAGTTACTAAAGTTTTTTAACTATCCCACGGGAACTTTTTAATTTTCTGGGATTAAAAGTATCTAAGATGTTGACCGAGATATAAGGTACCACTATACAAAATTTAATTGAAATCGGTTGAATAGTTTCGGAGATTAGCCCGTACAACAAACAGACAAACAGAGAAACAAAAATATTTAAAAAATATCTGGGTATGTACTATATCGCTTCTTACATCCCCTTGAATAGGTTTATAGCATTTTTTTTCTATGTACAGATTTTATAGATTTTTTTTTGTTTTTCTTTGCACGGGCTAATCTCCGAAACTATTCGACCGATTTGAATGAAATTTTGTATAGTGGTACCTTATATCCCCGGTCAACATCTTAGATACTTTTAATCCCAGAAAATTAAAATGTTCCCGTGGGATAGTTAAAAAACTTTAGTAACTCATACGGCGCAGTATATTCTACGGGCTTATCTCCGAAACTGTTAGACCGATTGAAACGAAATTTTGCATGGTGGTACCTTTATACTCGGTCAACATGTTGGATACTTTAAAATCACGGAAAAAAGTGGGATAGTTAAAAATTAATACGGAAATGTCGAAACACAACGCAAGCGTAGCCGCGGGCAGACAGCTAGTTTTACATGTAAATAGACTGTGGCCTGGATTAGTACATGGACTGTTTTATTTCTAATTGGAAAATCTGAATCTAATCTACGCTAAACAAAGTTAACAGAAAGATGTATTCTAAAAAGGTAAAAAAAAGAGTACTTGAGTCAGACGCGGTGAGCTGTAACTCTAGAAGTAATGCCTTTACGACTATGAAATAAATGTCATTTTATAGCTTAATGTATAAGGTAGTTGACTTCTTTAGTCCATTTTATCACCACTCTTGTCGTTTTCCTATAAATGAAGTAAGGAAGAAAAAAGTGTGCCTGTTTTTAAAATTTCATAATACGTTGATGGCTGTATATAGAAATATATTAATCTTAGCAGTATAAAATGTAGTATCATTTTGTAGGTAATTTATCGACAACTATTTGGTACTTGAAAAGTAAACTCATCAGTCCTACCGTTTTTGTAGAAAATGAAAAAAACCAAAATGAGGGAGGTAAAATGAGGGAAAAAGGGGGGGGTAATCATTTCTCAGCGTGTTTCCATATCGACATTGAAGCACATATATAAAAGCTACATGTATGCTAAGTTTCATGCTTTCTGCCAGATGGGACCGTAATTCAGGTTAACAAGCCGTACTATAATGGATTTAAAACTAATGTTATTTAGAATACAATTTCAAGATTGTATTAAAACGTCGTGCTGTTTAAACATTACCTTCCCAGTACAAAAGATACACATCTGCATAGGTACTATCCTTTACCTCACAAACGCTCATTTGTATGTTCTATCTACTTAATAATGCAGTGTTGCCAGCTTTAAGTGCAACCACCTCATTGCTCACTGAGAATATCTTAACTGAGAAGTTTATGTTCCTAAAAGATGGGAGCCAGTATCCTCCTTGGTGATATGAGCAAGAATGTTCAAGTAATACCATAGTAGTGGTTACTATATTAATATTATTATTATTTTATTGTCTTCGTATAAAACAATAATCCAAAATGTAGGTAATACCGGTTACTTATGACATTTTTTATACAGAGTGCCTGGCGGTAAACAATGCATTTATATAAAGCTGTCATTAGATAATATTGTGTCTATCAAAAATTACAAAAGACTATAGTGACAGAGATGCTGCTCTACAAATCAGAAAATTACTTATCTCTTTTTAAGATAATATTTGCAGCTAGTCACTGTAGTTATTCATTTTTGATTATTTTTGTTATACGAAGTCAATAAAATAATAACAATATTATTTAAGTAATATATGAAATGAACGTAGTATTGGTATCTTATTTCGTATCTGTAGTTGTCGGCATATGATTCGCGGTTGAGTAAGCAATCAAAAGTTGTCCAAAAGATCGGCGGCGGCTTTGTGAAATATTGGAGAATCACAGACGTTTTACATGCACATTTCAAAACGCAGCGGTTCCAATTTACTATGATTGATAATATTGTTCATAAGTTTGAATTCAGATATGTTTTTATTGATTCGGTGTGAATTCTGATCTCTGAAAATTACTGTGATATTTTATCCATCATCTAAATAATTTGTCATTAGCTGCCCTAACTTACTGATCACAGCTTAGTGGAAAAAATATATTTTTCTTTTCACATGTGAACATTTAAGGTCTCATGTATTTCAAACAAATTTATATGAAATATAAAATGTTTGTTAAAACTGTCTTCGATTTGGAAGACTTTCGCTGGAGTTCTGTTTGACAATAGCCCTGACTCCTCCAATCCAGAAACAAAACGCAGCTGCTAAGGACATACGTGTAAGAGCCCCAAAACTTTATCATACAATAGAGTCTTCGAAGGATATGAATGTTGGGGAAAAAAGCCGAAACTGTTGTCATGCAAAAAGTCCACTCTTATTGTTGGAAGTTCCTGCGGGAATCATTCCAGAACCGGGAAACTAGGGAAAAAGTTGCAGAGACGAGGTTTTTGCCGGCTCAACTGAAATGTTTGACGTTTTATTTATTTTTTGTTGGTATTCGATAGAAGTTCCGACTGACTGCTGTAATTTTTTGTAAGTAAAGAAACATAAATATCTTACGATTTGATTTTAAAATGCATTTCATAAATTTTAGAGTCAAGCCAGTGATTACCGAAGATGTACTTAATGTGTTTTTATTGGACTTAGAAGTTTTATTAGATTAATAATAGTACGTCCTAGTTCGCTATAGAGATTCTATAGTGCGTTTGACCTGTTATTTTTAATATGTGCAATAACAGAACTGTATATTATAAACAATAAGTGATTTGTAAAATCTTACTTCGAATATACACATTTTGAACTTTGAACTTAAGAAAAATAATGATTTTTTAGATGTAGTCATGTCTGAGACCAAAGCAAGACATAAGACCAAAGTAAAAAAAATGCCACGACTTTTCACTATTTTAGTTCAGAATCTAGGTCACAGTATGTAGATAAATCATAGGCTTAGTGAGACTATGAAATTGTTAATTTTGTAAGGAAACTTGGCTTGACGAAACTGTAGTATTTCTTATTAATTGCAACTTGATACCTCCACGTTTGAGAGCGTTGAGCTTTCTTCTGAGAGACGCCACGTGCAAATACGTTTTTTATTTTGGAATAAGGAAGTGTCCTTATAAAATATAATTAGTCCGTCAGTTAGATTATTAAAAAATTATGTACAAGTTGTTTTTTATCTGGCAAACGAAAAAATGCCGACGATACAGCACTTTTAAATTTCCTGTGACGACACGCCGCCATACAAATTGTACATTTTGATTGAAAAAATAATACGTGTTCAATTTTTTTCGATAATCTAACTGACGGACTTATTAGAATTGATTTTTTTTTCCAGGACACTTTCCTATTATTAGTTTTTCGAAATTATTGTTTACGTTTATAAGAAAAACATAGTGAGACACTTCCAAATAAATTAAAAGGTTAACAAATATTTCGTAATTCCCAACACGCATACACACACACATACAAATATACAGAGCACTTTTTTTAAATTGTGTCAAAAAGATACGACCTATCAAACTTCACCAGAGGAGCGGAAGTCTCTACCCCAGTAAAGAAAAACATCGTGAGGAAACCTGCACACACCTGCGAAGAAATTTAAAGATTGTGTGAAAGTTGATCAAACCGCATCGGGCCAGTGTCGACTAAGGCCTATTCATTCACTCTGTTTTAAATTAGGCTCGAGCCCCTTGGTGCGGATATACATGAACTTTTTAGATATTATGTCGTTTAGACATACCTATCCATAAACCGTGAGTCCTCTTCACCTGTGTAACCTGCATAACTAAATAGTTGGGAACTCATATGAGCTGAAACTTTGCACGGAACCGCAATTTCAATCAATTATTGCTGCTGAAACTTCCTTGTTAGTTGCAGTACCATGTGATTGAGAAATTATTAAAAATGACGTTTAATACTTTATAATGTTTCCGTGTTTGAATACCATTCAGTTGTGTTATTTAGACACCAAATTTTTATTCGTTCTAAAAATATAAATCTGATTGGGATCAAAAAATCTTCTAAATCATTGCTGTAGCTAAGTTTTTTTTTCAAAACAAACCGGTTCTATTTGACATTAATGAAAACCAAATCTTAAATGGCCGTTTAAGTATTACCTCTCAATAATGTTTGTTGCTGAACTCGGCACTTATTGTATTTGAGTTTTGTGGTAGAGCCTTTCGCTCCACGCAAAGCCGATGAAGCTTGATTAGTCGTATTTCGTTACTATTGTCGTATCGATACAAGCGTAGGACATTTGAAATAATAACAATTAGAGTTCAGCTTTCAGTTTAAATGTGGTCGGTATCATGAGTATTTTAAACTTTTGCCCCTATTTTCACGTATCAGTAAGAATCCCTACTATGTAAATCCAACAAACAAATATTTCTCCAGCTATTTTATAAATTACACTGTTTACGCGAGCTTCAAATTATTCAGAAAGGCTGACGGAACTTTTCTAACTGTGCATCCACCTGCTCGAGGAAAAATTCAAATTTTTCCATTTTCGCAAAGTTTGCGAATCCCGCACGAAATTAACGTCGACTGCCATATCGCTTCCTTTCGATTACTTTCACCTTCCAATCCTAAATTCCAAATTTCATTTCACCCCCATTTTATTGGAAAAGTTAAGAGGTATAATACTAGTTTACACACCGCCGGACTGTTTAGCGAGCGAATTGAAAATACATATATTTATATTTTACTAACTTCCCGCCGCGGCTCCGGAAGCCTATGAGAGGGTAAATGTAGGTTTCTAATGGTGAAAGAATGTTTGAATGTAGTTTTTGAGTTTATTCATTACAAACATAAACACAAAAATAAAAATCTTTCCTCTTTATAATATTAGTACTTATGATAGTATGATATGATTAAGGAGGTTTTATAAATACTGATACTGCAAATTATATTTCATTCATGAATAAATGAAGTATTATTTACTGTGCACAAACAAAGAAATATAAGTATTTTTTGAGAAAAAAAAGCCTGTACAATTATCCAGGTACTTAATACTTTATTCCTAGCAGCCAGGTTGATAGCAGAAAATAAAACGTTGCACAAGTCCGGTGAAGCTTGATTGGTCGTACTTTTTCAACACAAGCATAGGTCAATTAAAAAAGAAAAGAGTTTTTATAATAAAATATTGTTTTTAATGGTTTTACCTTTTGTGTAATCTCTTTTCTTTATTGCTATGATAAAAGTTTGAAAAAGCATTGTCTCTGTTGTCACGGATTGGTAATATAGAGAGTTTTTCTTATGTAAAAAAAAGAATATACCTACTGGAAAAGTCATGGGAAACATATATTTGCAGTTATATAAATTGTCGGTGTGTCACAAGAGTAAAAACGCATTAAAACAACTCCAATACTGCGCGCAATTCTTTGTCGCGTTTCTTTTATTGACTCCCCAAGTTTATTAATGAAATCTCACCTAGGGCTAAATGCTGAACTGTGGTCTAAAAAAATCAAAGCTGTAAAGTGTACACACACCTACCTACTTTTTTTTTTTTACTATCTGATTTGTCGCTATTGAAACTGACTAAACTTTCATCGTAGATAGTTCAACACGAATTAAATTTTGATGTACGTCTAAAAAAATCTTGTATGACAACTTTCACATAAGGCTTTTTGGAAAAGTACTTCTTTGTGGTATGACTCTTGTTGTCCCATTATAATACATTTTTTTTTATAAATATTAAACCACTTTCTTGTTTATCATTCTATGTACCTACACGAAACTGAAAGGTACCTATAGTTTGATCAACTAGAGAATTTATAAAGTATTTTCATGAAAAAGTCGACAAATGACGGTTTGAATAATAGTTTTTAAAAAGCTGTTGCTATAATCAAGAGAATGATTAAATAATTTACATTACTTTACATACCTACATTAGTATAAAGTACGAAATTGCAAAATATCGGTTATCACTACTATCGTCATGCCGCTAGGGACTTAACAGTTTATTATTTCAAAATACTTGTTTTTGGACTCAAATATTCATAAAGAATTTTTCTTGTAAATTGTACCAAACGCCAAAATTATTGTTTTTCCGAAGTCTGACTTCAAACTTTACAAATTTCAAATCTGTACCCATTTGTCTTAATCTGGATTGGTTACTTACTTGAGAGTTCTGCCGCCTACTTCTCAAACCAACTTTACTTTGTCACTGCCTATTCCGAAAGGTTCTTTGTGTTACAATCAAATTGAGATTGATTAGTATAAAATTAAACATAGTTTCTGATAAAATACGCCCTGTGACAAACAAAAAAAATCTTATATCTGAGGTATTCAGTGCATCTTTTGAAAACCTAGTATAAAGAGTGAACCAAAACTCCTGTAATAAAGGAAATTTTCCGACTTACAGACCCCCACACCACTGGCATCTTTCGAGCGTCTCTCCAGCGTCGTCGTCGAGTGAAACAAAAGAAAGTTGTGTTCGAAAAAAAAAAAAGCGTTCCACAAAATGCAGCGCTGGCGTCGCGTTGAGGATGACCCGACGACGACGATGACGCTGGAAAGACGTCAGTGTGAGGGGCTGTTACCGGTGACTTGTCGTCTTTGAATTTGGAAAATCATTAGATTCTTTCTTTGTTTGTGCTCGTTTTTTTTAAATTTTGGTTGACAGTTTTACAGTTTATTTTTCTGATAACAGATACCATCGCATTGCTCTAAGGGCGAGTACTTCTTCCCCCCCCAAATTAAAAAATTGACTGTGTTACAACAAGAAGGCTATATGTATACACGTCGAACGCGTGTCTAAAAAACTTTCCAATAAATTTGTCAAACAAGATCCAGATCTTTTCGTATTTTGTATGTGTTTTTAAACTTTTGGTGGTAAGACCGTGTTGTTTATTTAAGTGACTGCATGAATTTGTTAAGTGGGTAAATCAAATTCAGGATTTCCTTAAACAAAATGAAAAGGGGTACATAAATAGTATCCTATTTGTCAAGGTCGGTAAGTTAAAGAAAGTAGAAAGAAGCCATGAAAGAAGTTCGCAAATTAAGTTAAGGACTTAGGTTAACTCACAATTTCTGACTAAGTAAGTACCACGTTTGCTATATTTTGTCTAGCCTAAAAGAGCAAAACTCTTAACAGAGTTCCTTCAACATGACATAAAAAATTTTTGTTTGTAAAGTACTGGTAAAGATAAAAAAAAAAATTGGTAACTAAACTCACTAATACTTAATTGAATTAAAAATAAGTTGTCATAATGTCTGTTTTTTGGGATTAAATGACACAGAAAAATATTTTTACATGTTAAACGCATTACTCTATTTAATTATAATAAATAACATTACTTCTTTTATTTTTAAGAAAAGTTTTCTAAAGGAATAGTTTTTTTTTATCAATCACAAATTTTCCTTAATATACCCATCTACAGATGTGTCTAAGTTTAGATACCTAACGATTGTTTAAGGAGGCCATATTTTGTGGTAAACAAAGTTAACAAGAGCGTATAGACAAGCGAGCTGAAGTTATCTTATAAATCACCATCGCAGCAGGCTGCCCTCGGAAAAAGTAAAACTTTAGCCAGGAATCGAACTGGCGACGAAAGTATTGCCAGATGTGCAATACCAAATCGTTTCAGGTTTATCTAAAATTATTCAGAAATAAAAAACACTTATTTTTCACAGGTTTTTTGGAAAAATTTAAAGAGTTTAAGGTAATACTTACTAGTTAGAAAGAGATATTTTTCCGCGGTAAAAAATATCTAAGATGTTCACTGGTGATAACTATGAAAAATTTCATTCAAATCGGTCCAACAGTTTCGGAGATTAGCCCGTCAAACAGACAAACAGATAAACGGAAAAACAAAAAAAACAAAAAACTAACTGGATATGTTCTTTATCATTTCCTCTATCCCCCTTACTCGGTTTTTACATGTTTTTTATAATGTACAGATTTTTGACCTCTATAAATTTATTAAATAGATAATCTCATCATTCATATTATATGTATTTACTTTGTCATAGTGTAATGTAATCAACGCACAAAGTGTTTTGTGTAATCCACGAATATGAAACATACTATATAAAACGGAACCCTTCTTATAAATTGATGATAACCACGCTCTTTTCATTGCCCACGCTTAATTACAGGAATTCCTGCTATTTGGTTCATTTAATATATTATAACGCAGTAAAATTGCAACCTAAACAAACTATTACCATAATTATATAAAACTAAAACATCGATCGGAAATATTTAAATTATTTATACAAAATGTGTCGCAAAAAATTAAATCTCGTATCATTTTTCCGCCCTTTATGTGGTCCCGTGAGCCTGAGTCTGGCAGCACTGGTCGAACAAAAACAACGAAGGCGGCCATTGACGCGAGTCGTATGTTTTTTGCAAGTTTCACTATTAGTTCGACGCCCTAGTTCAATAAACTGTGCTGAAAATATTGTACTTTTATCCTACGAAGTTTTATTTTTATATGAAATAGGTGCGTGCTTGTACTTTGGACAGATGAAGGTTTTAGAAAATTAATTTATCGGTAGCCGTTGTTAGTTCTCGAAGAATATCATAAACTGGTATTAATTCTTCAGAAATCGTAGTAGGTAATCAATCGTATGAGTAAAAATGTCATAATAAGTGGAGTATTTAGATTTTAACGTGGAATTTGAAAAAAAAAATGTTTCAGTGTACAAAATACGCCTTTGAGAAGCTGCTAAGTACATATTTTCAGTTAATACGTATCTGATTATATTATTTGCTTTTTTAAATAAAATAACTTCTTGTTTAGCAAAACATAAAGCTAAGACAGTCTATAGTAATACACGAATATTTCCACCCACAACACCCAATATTAACACGTGTAAACACAGTAATGAAACCTGTTAGCAAAATTCTATTAGATTATATTTCTCAGAAAACCTACTGACAACATTACTACGAAACGAATGTACATACCTACATGATTCATTATTTACGACGTTGCTTTACCTCGTTCGATATTACGTGGAAGCTGCTAGTTTCTGTACACGTTTCACGCCGTTTAGAGAGCAAAGACAACACATTTTCCCCGGTATAAATCCCGTCACCTTGCAAGCGATGCAGCAATGTATGTATTCTGCGTTAATCTAGTGATGTCAGCTGTCATTTGCAAGGAGCATACGATCAACTCGCGACACTGCGAGATTATGCGACGGCACGACGCTTCCTTCACTGAATAAACTATGTCTAGGAAGACGGTAGTGTCTGTGTGCTTGATAATAGAATTAGGATCCAAAACTGGATTTAGTTGGCTCAGGGCCGGGTGGTCTTGGTGGTTATTGGATGCTAGTCTTCCAACTACGAGATTCGTCCGCGTAGCATCATTGACAGCTCATATATTATTATGTCCCCACAGAGAGGCTTGAGCCTATCCTTCAATATTGTACTTTTAAGTGTGTAATTTATAAAAGCATATTTAATTTTGTTGTTTTTTTAAACTATAGAAAGAAAATATTTGTTTGTTTGTTTGCTTGCACTAAATAGGCTCCGGAACTACTGAACCGATTTTAATGAAACTTGGTACAAAGATAGACTAGACCTTGGGGAGTAACATAAGCTACCTTTTGGAAAATTCCGCATTCCCACGGGAAAAAATTTTTAACGTGGAAAGCTAGTTAACTGTATACCCATTTATTACACTACAACACAAAAGTATAATATTGTATTTTTTATTTCGTGTATAATGTACCGGCTCCAACAAAGAATTCCACAATAAATTAACATCAAAGTATGCAGCGACGGGTTTAATATCAAGCCCCGTGATAAATATGGCTCATGCATCTAAAAGCAGTTTTCTCAAGCATGCACTTTCTTGGCTATTATTTCCTTCCCGGCATTAACCTGGACATTGATGAATCTGTTTACTGGTTTCCCACTTGCACAATAGGTGAGAGTTTCTTTGGCAAGACTTTTGTTATTTCTTTTGTTAATTTTTTTTTGTAAGGATCTGGATGGTGTAAGGAATTTTTACTGCGATTTATAGAATATATTCAATCATCTAATAATTTATCTGAATAACGCGGTCTTCTTTTGAATTGACCTATGCTTGTGTCGAAAAAGTACGACCAATCAAACTTCACCGGACTTGATAACGTATATGCAGCATAACAGTATCAGAAAGAAAAAATACAACTCTGGAACTTATACTACCTTTTATAAAATATTTCTTTTTGTTACTCTATGCATTAATTTGTTTTTCTTTCTCTCTCAACTTAATGCACAATTCGATTTTTAAGTATAATTTTGTATACCCCTTAATTATACCAGCTAACCGCCCTGCGTTTTTAGCTTTTCCCGTGGGAACGAGTTATTTTACCGTAGTATAATGCTATGGTAAGCTCTGTTCTATCTACCAAGTTTCATCAAAATCGGTTCAGTGGGTTTGGCGTGTAAGCGTAAAAAACAGGCTGACAGAGTAAATTTTGCATTTATTATTATTAGTAGGGATTTTCAGTTACAAAAACATTGGCGCACAAAATCAAAGCATAATCCTCCAATAGTATTATAATCAGTGCTGTAAATAAATACGAGATTAGACGTTAGATAGAACATTCAATTTAAAAAGTAACTTTTAAGACAATGCCACTGTTCACTTTGGAGGGCACGTAGCAGACGCCAATCTAATCAACCAAGGGCCAAGTTATAAGCGACGAAACATTAAAAATTTAAAAATTCAAATACGTACGTATAGGTCGAAACACAAAATTACATGATTAAACCTTTTTATTGCATTATTAAGAAGGGTTCAATTTAAATGCCGAAACACATAATTCTCCGTTTTATCTTTTAAATTTTGCTGGTCAAAGGACAGATTCGATACCGGAGCTCCCATTGCAGAAATCCTTACCTCATAATGTGTGTGTAAGATGTCCCACACATTTATTTATTATTAGTATTTACACCTGGACGCATAATGCCATGAAACAATATATTTATTTACCCCTGATCCGCAACATCTTTCACTGCATTGTGCGTCCTAGTTGGAATCGTTGTTTATCTGCAACATAGTGGTAGTACTCGTGAAGCTGAATAACTTTCTCCAAGGAACATAGGATTAAATCTAAAAAAATATATTTTTCATATAAACTTCAGTCACGTGACCGGCCACTTAGTATGACACTATGTTACGGCTAAACAACCAGTTAAATTTTACGGTGAATTTTACTTCATCACTACATAGTATAAAACAAAGTCGCTTTCTCTGTCCCTATGTCCCTATGTCCGTTTGTATGCTTAAATCTTTAAAACTACGCAACTGATTTTGATGCAGTTTTTTTAATAGATAGAGTGATTCAAGAGAAAGGTTTTATGTATAATACATGCATAATATACTTAAAGATAACCCACAATAACCATTTCCCCGTACGGAGCCGGGGCGGGTCGCTAGTTAAAGATATATCGTCCTCTTTCAACTTACACCAAGCCCATTATGCTTTCCTTGGACGTCCTCCAAGTGCTGTTTCGTGCTACCTCGCGGTCGACTGTACGTCAAATGGCTGTATGTATACCTTACTGATTGCGACTTCTATCGATGTTTACTTGCAAAATGGATGTTAAAACACTGCACTTTTATATTTCGTCGAGTTTTGAACGAGCGAATGGCGAAAGAATGAAAGGTTAAGGCATATGTGTGTGTGTACGTAAATAAGTAAATAAATATTTGGAAACAAATGATATATTATTATAGATTTATTTAAAGTTATAGTTTTAAGATACCCAAGGTTTAAGATTTATTAATTACCGATTTATTGATGTATAATATAGAACGTCTTAAAAAACTTATGGATGTACAAGATCTGGGTCCCAGATGTTAAATTCGAATTTTTATTTAACGCTTGGCGCATAAACTAATGACATTAAAACATTTAAATTATCTAAAAACTTTGCCTTGTATGTTAGTTATGTTGTATTATTTAACCTAAACACACAGATATTAACATTAATGATAAAATCTCTCTAACTAGGTAAACATGAAATAAATAGCACACTCACACACACACAACCGCACGATACAAAAGACATACTTCAAAGTGTTTGTTCCTGCAAAGAACTGAGACCACGTACACTTCGTGGCACTATAATGTGTAGCACTTATTATGCACATTTAAATCCAAAATTTAAAAAATGGCGTTGTCGCATGCAATAAAATTTTACACAATAATCTATTTTGTTATTTGGCTTTTTGTGTATCGCTGATGACTTAGACATGTTCCAGGCGTGTCACGCTAAGAAGATTAATTTGTTTTAACATGTGTAAGATAGTTTATAATTTTGAGTAAATTATATTATGAAATTTACTTCTATTTATGGAGATAAATCCCGATGGTCCAACAACATTGTCCAAAGGTCCAAAAAATCTGTTGAATCTATGATGAGGGCTGAACAATAGAACTCAGCACTGAGTTAATATCTGCTTAAGTAATTACGAGTATTTCAATAATAGCTAGTAAAATATAAATGCGTAACAAGAAATTATCACAAATTTTGTCTCCAACTGTAGCAAGATGCTTTGATGTTTAAAACCACAGCACGAAGCAAAAGGCGTTTTAGCAAAAGGAAAAAGTCCTCAGTAAAATTCGTTTCGTATCTGAGATAGCGGCGGCGGCGATAGAAACAAAGCAAAGCAAAAAAAAAACACAAATTCATTACATATGTCATATCCCCTTTATTAACCACAATACTAAAATATACAATTTATATTATATTACGTGAAATGTACAAATATAATAATACTTACTGTAAACAGTAATATAAAAAAACAACTTTCATCATTACATACGAGTAGCTGTATTAATTGGACTTTATAAAATTAATTATCAAGAATATTGTGGATAGACTATAGCCATAAATAAAATACATACAGGCAATTGACGGCTTAGAAACGATTTTCGGAAACCAACAAAAAAACTTTGACGTCTAATTATGACGGCTTTTATGGAGAAGTTAATTTTCTTTTTCGTTTCGAGGAAAAATGTTTGGAAAATTAGATTAAAGCCGGTTTTCATATTGACAAATTTACTGAACTAGCTCAGTCTACTAGTACTTTCAGTATTCGCTATTTTTTCAATTTTTAACCTGTATTTTCACAATAAAAACGTTTGGATTACTTCGCAGGTTTGTGCCGATTTCCTCATGATATTTTTCTCTGTAGTGAAGCTGACCAAATGCATTGGCCTCGCTTGGTCGACCTAGGCCTATTCCTATTCACCCTGATTTCAGGGTAGACTCGAGCCCCTTGGTGATGACAAATATCTCATAATAATATACTTACATAAACCAATGTCACATAGAAAAGTTTAACAATAACGAAACACGCATTCCAAGTGACAAATTAAAACTGCAGCCAACGTTTCGCGTGACAGCAAAACCGTAGGAACATTTAACACTATGTTTTTCCATAACTAACTTTGTACCTTTCACGTGCAGTCACCTGTAACATGGTATGCTGCGAGCGCCTGTGTTTGCATTTGACGGCATATCAAATGCGCGGTACAGCTGTACAACTATGTTGTAAACTTAAACAGCTACCAGTATGATTATTATTTATTTTATTTTACACATACATACATAAACTCACGCCTCTTTCCCGGAGGGGTAGGCAGAGACCACTTCCTTCAACTTGCTACGATCCAAACATACTTCTTTCGCTTCATCCACACTCATTAATCTCCTCATACATGCTCGTCGGTTTAGAGTACTCTTGACCCGACCTTTTGTCAGAACGTCCCCGATTTGGTTTTGGAACGTTCGTCTTGGTCTTCCCCTTCCAACGCTTCCTTCCACTCTCGCCTTATAAATCTGTTTAGTCAATCTCTCTTCACTCATTCTCTCCACGTGACCAAACCAATTTAGCATCCCTTTCTCAATTCTCGTCACAACATCTTCTTTTACTCCACATTTCTCCCTTATCACACTGTTCCTAATCCTATCACACAATTTAACGCCAATCATACCTCTCAATGCTCTCATTTCTACAGCACATATTCTACTTTCCTGTTTTTTCTGCCATACCCAGCTTTCGCTCCCATACATTAGAGTTGGAAGCAGTACCCCCCTATGAACAGCTAGACGTGCCTTTTTAGACACCTTCTGACTATTCATAAAGGCGCACAGCGCCCCGTTCACCATATTACCAGCATTCACTCTTCTTTCAATGTCACTTTCATGTTTTCCATCCCTAGTAAACAACGATCCCAAATATACGAACTCATTCACTTGCTGTAATTGTTCATCTTTTATCCTAATATCACACTCGGTCACATTTTCCTCTCTTTCAAACACCAATACTTTCGTCTTACTTACATTCACTTTCATTCCTTTTCTCTCCAATGCTTCATTTAGGCTAGTTACCATCACCTGCAACTCTTGAGCCGAGGATGCAAGTAGCACTTGATCATCAGCGTAGAGAAGACATTTGACTAGTAACTCATTCATTCTTAATCCACAATCACTCTCTTTCAGATCCATCAAGCATGTATTCATGAACAAGTTGAATAGCCACGGTGACGCTACACATCCCTGTCTAACACCCTTTTCGATGCTAAACCAGTCAGTGTACGCCCCATTGATTCTTACACAAGCACTAGAATTCTTGTAAAGAGATTGCAGTGCTCGTATAAGATCATCGCTAACACCATGCCATGATAATGCTGACCACAATTCATTCCTCACCACTCTCTCTTTACAAGCTGTCAAAAAAGTCTTGAAACGGAACTAATCTTTTTTCTCAGAAATATCTTTAAGTTAGAGCGTGACAGGACAGCATAATATAAAATAGCAACACCGTAAAGGAAGTAGCGCCCCTATTAATTTCACGACTTTTTTGACAGACTGTAAAACCATCCTCGCGAATTAACGTTTTTCACTTTTTTATTTCGCTGCTTATTTTAAACTAGCTGTCCGTCCGCGTTAATTTTTATTTTATTCGTGTAGTTTCCCGTAGGAATGAGATATTTACCTGCGGTCACACACACGGCCATCTGACCCCAAACTAGGCAGAGCCTGGGTGTCAGACAGCTGATATCAGTACCCTGTGCTTCGAAGGCAGACGCACTACCAACTAGGCTACGAGGCTGTAACAATTCACCTTGGAATAACCGAGATAGCCGTCAAAGATATATCAATATATGCTGCCATGATTATTTACATACTCGTATGAAAAAAAATGGCAGTAAATAATAATGAGTGAAGTAATGAACCGCAAATGTTTTTACAAAAAGGCACACGTTTTGAAATTATATACAAAATATTTATATTAGTTCAGCTAACCTACAGTGGCCTTTAGTATAATGAGGTTGTATCCTCTCTTTGTCGCCTTAATTATAATTTTGGTCACGAAAACAAAAACTTTAACGCAATACCAACTTTCAATTCAGGACTAGAGACGCCATTCATGGTAAACTATCGATACTCTATACTATAACAAAATATTATTGCTTGTCGTATGGGTTTCGAGGTTAACCTCTATCTTACACACCCTGGTGTTAGAATTATTGAGCCGCTCAAAGTGAACTAGTGATGTGGTGTCAGTTGAGTTGTAGATAATCGCTGTTGGTTGGGAGAAGAAATGCCAGTCTTAGCGGAAATTCTCGGAGGAGTGACGTATAGTGTAGTAGCACAGTAGTAGACATACTAACATATCGACTTTTACTACTTATAAACAAACACATAGACTACACAGCACAGATTTACACAATCAATTCGGCACCCTTAATTTCTCCGTTCGTCATTGGTCCTCGTAAGTCTAATTTCCAGATTAGCATACAACACAACACAACACACACGACGATGTCGAGTATTCACTTAAAACCTTTTGTCGAACTTCGCATTATTCTAAACGAATTATTTAATAACTATTTTAGGTAAGATATTTTGGATATTATCTGCGTAGTTTTAATAATGTAAAAAGAACTGGTAATATGTTGATGATTTTGTGTATGAATTCATTAAAAAATAAATATACTGAAAATATTTTAACAATTTTACCGCAACCTATCGACGACGATCAAGGCATAACAAAACTATCGATATAGTTTCCCTACACTATTCAAGACAGTTTATGAAGGGCGTTATTAAAAAGAGTCCATTCAAGTTCCAAGAAGTTAGTGAATTTCGCTGAAGTCGTTTTTATGAAAGCGACTTGTAGGAAACTTTCGCTTGAATTACATTTTCGTTCCAAAAGCCGAGCGTGCCTGTCGTAAAACTTGCTTCGTGTTTACTTACCTAGTAGGGTCACCTTAAGTTTTGTTTGTTCAGGACAAAACTTGGAAAGTGGAGAAAATAAAATAATCTAAGCCTAAAAGTTGCAAAATGTATATAAAAGCTCCCTGTTGCTTACAAAAATACAAGTGTTCGTAAAAGAGTTACGAAAGTCTGAGTGTTCAATAAAAATATAAACTGTATTTACTCAACACCGAAATTATTTACTTTTCAGTCCACTACTAAAGCTCAGTTGCTAATAGCACAGAATAATATCATAATAGCACGAGCTAACACCGATCTTGGGTGCTCGCTCATAATTTTCATTTTGATTAACTTACTTATCTATATCAGTTTCACTATATCAGTCACTCTTTAGCTCATTACTTCCGAGTTACTTAAATTGTGCTTAAAATACTAAAATTACTATTATTGTTGTGTCTCAAATATGGACAAGACTGAGAGCATATTTCTAAGAGACCGTCGTCCGAGAAGCGTTTTTCGTACCTATCGTACTTTCGTGGCAGACTTTAATATTCATATGTGAACTTGTTTGGTGTCTCTAGATATCGAAGTCTGCCGAGCCAAATAGGAAGCGTTTGGGAGTTATGTCAGTTTGAAAAGTGCTCCAGATGACGAAAAATTACCTATCTTACTTTTGAAAAATTCTTTCTTAGGATCGTTCGTAGCATCATTATGAACAGCCTAGACAAATTTCCAGACCATTTACAGGAAGCGTTTGGAAAATCAGCCGGCTTTTGTGGGTGGGATTTTTACCAAGAAAATACCTATCTTACTTTTTGACGAAACTACATTCAGGTGATGGGGAGGCTCTCATACAACAATAAAAGTCAAGTCTGCCGCAGATATTAGGAAGCGTTTGCAGAATCAGCCGCTTTGAATGTGCCAAAGACTGAAGACGCTTACTACTGAAAACGATAATATTATAGTTTATTCGTAATATTGACCTGTGAGTTGAATTTTTACCTGTTAGAAGACTGTCTTAATCGAAAATAAAATCAATAAAATATGGATGTATGCATAAATAAAATTATAAAATATTTTTTCATACAAATATTTTTATTTCATTGTCACGTCTACTATCGTCTCTCTTATCAATCAATACCTATAATTATTACAAAATAACAAATATATATTTTTTAAGTACAAGTAACGCTCAATCGCTTTAAAAAAACGATATCCTTTAGTTTTTGTATTCTGTGGTTATATCTCTCTTAAACTTACTCGAATAAAAACAAAATCGATAAAAACAAACAATCTACCTAAACAAAATAGATTCTCGCTGGATGTTACCTACCTAAATATCTTATCTACTTTACATAATATAAACTACCTAGTTGCTTGTACCTACTATTAAACCAACTTTAAAGATAAGTCAAAAAATAACGGCCGAGTGTCAAGAGAGATATAATAATATCTTGGTATATTATAATCTGAACATTGCCAAGCCTGCCTTGCAAATTCATTCAACTGAATCACATGCTTATGACGATATCTTTATTAATTTTGGTCGGTTTTATTTGTTTATGGCCTTCTTTTCTGCTCTCGGGACGATTTTTACAGACAGTGGCCTGACTTATTACTTGACAGAAAAAAATGCGCTATCTAATCTAATGGGTCAGTTAATGGCTTCTCGGCTGGTAAGCACTATAATCGGTGCAAGAGATCACATCCGATTTTAACAGCAGTATTTGAAAAGATGCATTATTGAAATATATCAACAAGAAGGTTTATGTAAATATGACATTGATAAGTACTTCTTAGAAAGTATCCTGACGGAAAACAATTATCTTAGCATTCCTCCTCCTGATGATTTCGGGAATTTGCTTTAGAAATATGACGCATATAGCGACAAGACTCGTTACGGTAAGCATGGTATGCTGCTAAATTTTTTATGTCATATAGATATTGCCAAAAACAGTTGGGATATGTGGGACATAGATTTATTTATTTATTTGTTGTCTCCCAATGATGATTTTTTTGTCACAAATCATCCGAATTACGCGCGATTGATGGTTATGTACCAGGACAAGCTGATGAATATTGAAAAATTCTGTTTCAATATGCATCTTTGCAAATACAGCTGTTAAAATCGGATGTAGTCTCTTGCACCGATTGTAGTGCTTACCAGCAGAGAAGTCCTTAACTGACCCAGTAGATAACGCGTTTGTTTTTGTCAAGTAATATGTCAGGCCACTCTTTAAAAATCGTCCCGAGAGCAGAAAAGAAGTCTATACAATACAATACAATATTCAATAAAATACTCTTCTTCTTCTTAGCCTTTTCAACCACATGGGTATAGGCCTCCTTAAGTCTATGCCAACTTTGTCGGTCTTGTGCTGGCTCAATCCACTTTTTGCCAGCTGTTCGCTTAATGTCGTCGACCCAACGCATCTGCGGTCTTCCACGAGTGCAATTTTTCGCTATACGGTGTCCATTCCAACAGAATTCTTCCCCACGAGTTATGTTTTCTAGCGACGTGGCCAGCTCATTGCCATTTCAACTTCGCAATACACATGGTAACGTCAGTGACTTTGCTCTGTTCCCTAAACCATTCGTTTCTCTCACAGTCTCTCAGTGTCACTCCTACCATTTTGCATTCTATTGCTCTTTGTGCCACTCTGAGTTTGGAGATAATCTTTTTAGTGAAAACCTAGGTCTCGGCACCGTATGTAAGTACAGATAGTATGCACTGGTCATGTATGCGAGCTTTCTGTTCGGCCGTGATGTTCATATTTAGGGTGAACTCGACTTTGTAGAAGGCTAGGTACGCTAATCCAATGCGCTGATTGAATTCATTGGTCTGGTTTTTTTTTGCCATCACGATCTCTTGACCAAGATCACGTATACAAATCTGAACCCTTTCTATGACAGTTTGGTTGACTTTGATGTTTGACAAGGTGTTAGGGCAGTTCGTCAAAATTTTGGTTTTATCCAAGTTCATCTCTAATCCAAACCGATTTGAAGTATCGCTCAGTTCCTGGAAGTCTCGTGGGTTATTCGAGAATAACACAATGTCGCCCGCGAACCTTAGATTATTCAGCCTTTTTCCTGCAATGTAAAATGTGTTCTTCCCAATGTAACTTTTTAACGATGTCCTCCAAAACCAACGTGAATAATTTTGGAGACAGGGTATCAATCTGTCTAACTCCTCTCTAGATCTTTATTGAGTCTGTTTCTGGTGGGAGGTTTACTTGTAAGCTTGCGTTGTGGTAAATATTGATTGTAACGGTAGTCTATTCTAGCATTCTCCAGAGGCTGAATAACCGCCCAGGCCTCAATACTATCAAAGGCTTTCTTATAGTCAATGAATGCAAGCCACAGATTCATTTGATATTCTGTAACCTTTTCGATGATAATTGTCATGGCTATAAAGTGGTCCATAGTGTTACATCCGCTTCTGAAGCCTGCTTGTTCGACTGGTTGGTAGAAATCCAGCTTTATCGTAAGACGGTTCGTAACTATTTTTGTGAATAGTTTGTAGATAGCAGACTGATGGGTCGAGAGATCTGATTTGTTTCCCTTCTTAAATAATAGAATGACAGTAGCACTTTCCCATTTTTTCACCATTTTCAAGAAGGTAGAATACCTATTCTACCTTCTTTTAGGCATATATTGGAGAATTCTTTAAGAAGCTGTATGACCGAAACTACACCTAATTCAACCATCTCTACTATGACACCGTCTTCACCAGGGGCTTTACCATTGTTCATTTTGCTCAAGGCGAATTGTATTTCCGCTTCTGTGATCTCTGGGACATCTTCAGACCCAACATTTGTGTGTAATGAGGTTTGGTGTTTCTAGACCTGTACAGGGCCGGATTTAAACTTAGTGCCGCCTTGGGCACCGAAGAAAAGCCAAAGTGCGATGGTTTGCAGCGCAAAATCGATACGCAGCTTATAGTCCACCTTACAAAGGTGTAGGTAGAGTGCGATTGTCATAAGCATGTGATTCAGTTCAATAAATTTGCAAGGCAGGCTTAGCAATGTTCAGATTATAATATACCAAGATATATCTCTGTTGATACTCGGCAGCTATTTTTTGACTTACCTTTGAAGTTGGTTTAATAACAAGCAACTTGTGTATATTATGTAAAGTAGATATTTAGGTAGGTAACATCCTACGAAAATCTATTTTATTTAGGTAGATTGTTTGTTTTTATCGATTTTGTTTTTATTCGAGTAAGTTTAAGAGAGATATAACCACATAATACAAAAACTAAAGGATATCGTTTTTTTAAAGCGATTGATAAGCGTTACTTGTACTTAAAAAATATATATTTGTTATTTTGTAATAATTATAGGTATTGATAAGAGAGACGATAGTAGACGTCACAATGAAATAAAAATATTTGTATGAAAAAATATTTTATAATTTTATTTATGCATACATCCGTATTTTATTGATTTAATTTTCGATTCAGACAGTCTTCTAACAACCACGATACGGAAATTTTACACATTTAAGCCCACGTTATAATGACAGAAAATAACACTGTTTAATATTCATGCATGCATTGCATTCATAAAGCAATGTTTGCATGAAGTTGTCCCTTTTGAGATAAAAATGGTCTACCTATTACTGGATCATGGGCACTTTTACCTAAATTCATACCAAGGGAACAAGTTTATGCCTATCTTCAAAAATCATTCCTTTGGTTGTCATACCTAACCCATATCATGAAATATTTATCCAACAAATTGGGTAGAAGGGTTAGGAACGTGAGAATAAAGATGAAATACTGCTGATTGGCAGTCCAACATATCATATTTGAGTAAAGCATTACATAGCCCTCAAAGAGCAGAGTACACATTTTTATACCGACGGCCGTTGAGGCAGAAATATTCTTGAATGTATCGCCATTGGAAGTTGTAGCATGGGCAAGTGTCCAACAAATTGAACCTTCTATGTTGAGGGTTGCAGGAAGTGCAAGACCAATCTTTTAGAGATTTTTTGGAGGCCATTGTTCAGTAGTAGACGTTTTTCACTAAATAATAAATGCCATTCCGTTACTCGCAGTAATCATGTCAACTGGAACCGAAAGTGTCTTGAAGAACGATCAGATCATTCTTGAAACGTCTACAATAGGGGTTCTCTAAAAAATTTGCTACAGGTAGTTTTAGAGTGGTTGTTATGGAGATCCTTTAGGTAGGCCATAGTCCAGCAGTGATCGTTTAAGAACCGGAGAAGCCAAGTTTGGAGTGTGTGTGTGTGTGTGAGAGACGGTGCAGTCTATGGCCAGTGGACCGTGGCCCTACCTGCTCGTAGCAGAACCTGATACATGCCACAGATAATGCAGTCGAAGTGGCTAGGTTCTGGGCCAAAATGATCTAATTTGTCACCGACACCATAAGAAGAACAAGAAGAACGTGTCAAATAATAATGATAATGAAAATTCTATGAATCTGCTAAAAGCCCACATTATACAACCTCATGGCAACAGAAGCCAAGCTAATGTCTTACAAGATCCTGCTGAGTTTATTGCGCGTAAAACTATGTTTGCTGGAACTTACCTGATAGTCAAGGTTAAAACCATAGAGGTAGATTTTTTTGCTTCACTTTCTATATCTATGGTTAAAACAGAAAAGGTGAATTTAATATTATTGCAATATTTCTAAAAGTCTTCGTTAACAGCTCGTATTATGTCCCCACCGAGGGGCTCGAGCCTACCCTGATATCAAGGTGAATAGGCCTTAGTCGCTCACGTTGACCCAAATGCTGTGCATGTTGGTCAACTTCACACACACACACAACCTTTGAATTACTTCGAAAGTGTGTGCAGGTTTCCCCACGATGTTTTTAGTCACCGTAAGAGCGTTAAATAAACGGACATATGAATAAAATCGAAAACACATTGGTACGTGCCGGGGCTTAAACCCGCAAACTTCCGAATGAAAGTCAATGGCCTTAGCTAAAAGGCCACCGACGCTCTCAGTAGTTTTGAAAGTAGATGGTTTACTTTTTACCGACCCGCCCCGGCTCCGCACGGGAAAATGGTTATTGTGGGTTATCCTTAAGTATATTATGCATGTATTATACATATAAACCTTCCTCTTGAATCACTCTATCCATTCAAAAAACCGCATCAAAATCCGTTGCGTAGTTTTAAAGATTTAAGCATACATAGGGACAGAGAATGCGACTTTGTTTTATACTATGTAGTGAAGTATCAATGTAAACGACGATTCATAATAAGGAAGGATATGCAACTGCCAGGTAAATTTGACCTGAACTCTTTTCGAATACTCTCTATGAGAGAGTTAATTAGGGTAGTTGGTTGCGAATATCAGTTGCCAATGTGGCCGGAGGGGTATGATGGGGTATCTGAAGTGTGTTTACCTTCTTGTTAGAATAACTTGATGTTAATTTATTCAGACTAAGTTAAGAGATAACAAGACAAGTAACGTGTATCGATGAACGATAATGTTGTTAAATAGCTAGTAGCCTAGGGCTGTTTATACTGAACCAATTAATTTTGAATTCAGGATGTTTATTTGCTTCGACACTGGCATTATTCTTATTATTCTTGATTTTGTCATGTTTACCTTATATCAAATTTCTAATTATTTTGAGACAATTAAAAAAAAAACAACCAATTACCGTGTGATCCTTGCTATTTATTGGCTTCGACGTCGAACAATGATTTTATAGATCTTACATGGAATAAAAACTTTTGAAAATTCAAAATTCTGTCTGTTTAAATCTTTGCCTAAATTGGTTTTAGTCTGTGCTTCCACCGAGCCGACTAAAGCCCTGCTCAACCCATAAGGGACAAGAGTGTATCTTTATGTCTCTCATGACTGACTGTTTTGTGCATAATGGAATCCGAGCTACTAGTACTAGTAATTATGTCTATTAGGACCATTCATGCCAGTGTCAAAATTAAAATGATAATAAATACTACTGGCATGATGTAAACAAGTATACAAGGATAGTTATTGTCTACGTGTAGAAGGGCGAGGGTGTAGGTTCGATGCCCGTCTGGGGAAGTTTTTACTGCCGAGATTAATGACACTTTGAGGTCGTTTGTAGGTTTAGTTTGGTAGTTAGAGTACACTGACTGAGGGTTTCTTTGTTGTGGTCATGTAGTTTGATTAACTTGGCACTCAATGGCTAAGTAAATAATCTAAATTAATGATCTGTAGAAGTGAAGAAAATAAAAGGATATTTTGTGGGAAGAAAATATAAAGAACTTTATATCGACAATTCGTTGCTAAAGTTTCTATCTACCACATTTTCTTTAATTTACATTCTAAGGCTTTTATGCTGTTTTTTTAAGTAGAAGATTAAGGAGAAGATAAGGTACCCTAAAGATGCGTGTTGTGTTCATTTTGCGTTTTGTACATTTTGATCCGAAGTGAAAATAACGAATATTTTATATAACCAAAAGCAAGTATATTTATATCTATCTATACTAATATTATAAAGAGGAAAGATTTGATTGTTTGTTTGCAATGAATAGGCACCGAAACTACTGAACCGATTTCAAAAATTATTTCACTGTTGGAAAGCTACACTATCCCCGGGTAACATAAGCTATATCATTATAAAAAAAATAAGAATCTCTACTAAAACCCAAGGTATAAAAAATACCTAACATATTCTTAAAAACTGAATAGAATTTATACTTGCGAAGTACAAGTGTTTTTTAAAACTACAAGTATAACTAAAAGAATAGGCTCCGAAACGGAGTCACGGTGGGAAGCTAGTTAGTTATATGTATAGTTAGTTTAAAAGGTAATTGCTTTAGAAAGTCAGAAATAAACAAACATGGCTTCCTGTGAAATATGGGAGCCAAACTAAAAAAAGAAACATTTTTTATCATAAGTAAGGTCAGAGCTTATTTTTCTATAAATTAGCTTTTATTTAGAAAAGGTCCTAATCTCTTTCGCCCCTGGACCAAGTAACGGAAGTAATTATATAAATCACGGATAATTACTAGCTTCCGCCCCCGCCCCCCAATTCGCTGGTTAGTGTTGGTGAAAAGGCATAAAATAGACACTCGTTTAGTTTCAGGCTCGCGGCTATTTCTTTTTCTGTAATGTAGAAAAATACATAAGATTTTCTATGGTTGGTAACGTGTCTACAATCGAACCACAGTGGTCGCGGGTTTGAATCATCTGTGTGGTGAGGTCTTGTGTTTGCCTTGTTTCTGTATGTATTAATCTACATACCAGCTTTTTGACATCAGAATTTACCTAGTTTGCGGAAATAGCCGTGGCGCGTGGGTGAAATATTTATTTTTTAATAATTTATTTTATATACTTTTATATTTGTTCATAAATTCTATGGTAACCTTCCTTTATCCCTGATATTAATAAAAGGAAATATTATGGTCTTTGGAAAAAATAAGTTTATTTTCCTGAAATCTTATAAGCCATCTTATTCACCCAAATTTCTTACAATCTGTAAGTAAATTAGTTAAATTGAATGCGCGCAAATATTGCTCCTTTTAATTACGATTCCTTTTGACCAAAAGGCGTAATGTAATTAGTATTATTATTACTAAATTCTGTTAATTAATTAACGTTACAAAGGATTGCACAGTTTTCTTTGATGTCTTTCCTCGTTTCGGGTTACGCGTGTATTTTTGTTTCTGGTTCTTTGCTTTCGTAGAAATATTAATGAATTGGCAAAGAGATATGGAATATTCAAGATTCATAATAAAAAAATTAAATAGAATGGGTAATTTACATTAAAAATAAACTGTTCTCCTTCTAGACATAAAGGTTTCATCATTAATAATATTCAGCGTAAAAGATGGGTTATGGAACTGATAGGTACTCGTATTTCAAATATCTACTTTAATATTATTATGCTTAGGAAGGAACTTAAATCTACTAATTTGTAATTAAAAATCTTTACGCAAGTTACTCAGGATTTTCATAAGTTAACGTTCGAAGAAATAAATCATACTTTTATCTTGCTGCATGTTACTCACAGTTCTAACTTCAATTTCTGCTACCAACACACTATACACTATCCATCTAGACGCTTTCCTATACAAAAGTAACCTATTATAGATTTCACTTGCCATATTTTTCACATTACAAGGCAAATCCCTACTATAATAGTCACTTCTGCATTTATAATAATATTACTACTAGTATAGTATACTATATAATATTAGTATTATAAATGGAGAAGTGACTGTCTGTCTATAAAAAAAAACAATCTGTCTATCTGCCTGTCTGTTTGTTACAATTTCACACCAAAACCACTAAATCAAATTTGATGAAACTTGGTACAGGGATACAATAAACCTTGGAGATGGACATATACCTTTTTCCGCGAGAAAATACCTCATGTCCACGGAAAAAACTAATTTACACGGAAAATACCGTGAGGTGAAAAGCTAGTCCATTATAATCTCAAGTATTAGCGCGACACAGCAGGTTGAAATAGGAATATTGTAAAAAGGTTAAGAAAACTACTCCACCTTAGCTTAAAAAAGCTATTTAATTGTAACCGCCGCGCCTAGTGTTCAGTTCATTTGGCATCCAGCCTTTGCAGGCTGAGTCTGTGAGCAGAGTGTCTCCATATAGCCCTGGCTACTGTCCAAAATAATTACGCGATGAAGATAGCATTTGTATAAGCTGTGGTTAACTCAGGTTTATCACTGCAAGCCAAGCAATGGTAGTCCAAAAATTGCTTCTAAACAAGCTTTTTAGGAAGTTGATGTTATTTAAAGTATACGTTTCGTTTTAATTAAATCGAAGCTATAAATGATGGATAGAAATAAGTAGTACATAAGTAAGTACCTACCTAGTTAAAATATGTAAACTAGCTACCATCGTAGACGCGTATTTCATTAAAATCATTTGCCCGCCTACCGAAATTTCACTTTTTCTATAATATAATAATAATATAATTTATTTCAAATTCTCCCTTATTACGCACGTAAAAATAAGAAGGCTACGAAAGCTTTATATAACATTTTTATTTACCAGTCTCATTATTTTTCTCTCCGGCTAAAATAATTATTTACTGAAATTTGTTATTTTACTTGGGTTACAAAAGCATTACGTAAACATCGTTTTGAAATATTTTAAAGATACAGGGTGTGATGTTCGTTCACGTTAATGAATGAGGATAACTCTAACAAGAATTAAGAACTCACAAATTTTGTTCATGTTTGAATATAAGATACTTTAGTAATATTTCAATTTTATTTTGTAAATAATAATAAAACGCCATTTCCTAGAAATGCTTGCTTATCGAGTTGGTTTCGAGGTTAACTCTAGAACTAAAACTTCTATTTACTAACATATTATCATATTTTACTAACGGTAAGATGCTTTTCATACTAGTTCAATTACTTTATCGCCTCCAAAAATTATTTTGTGTTTAAATTGCCTTCTACGCGACTGGATATCTTATCTAACTCAAATACAGTATTTGTTTAGTTTGTATTTACCTAGTATCAGGCTATTATATAAAGCAAAAATGTGAGTACCGTACCAATTATAAAACAATGCTTAATCATATCAGGCGGAAGACGTCCACCGCTGGACAAAGGTCTCCATCAAAGATGTCAACAACGATCCTGCCCGCATCCAGCATGCATGTGACCTGCCCACGCTATGGGTTTCGGTGCGCGGTTGCCATTAAAGAACCCCTTTGCCCTAACGGCCGTCAGTTCTACGCGCAATGATGTGCCTTCCACTGCCACTGTCACTGGCCACTGTTTAGCGATTCTTCGAACTATATCGATGACTTTTTTGGCCTGCGGATTTCATCAATAAATATATATATCAGATGCACGAAAAATGATGATGATGGTTGATGATGATGTAGTACTACAAAAGACTATCATGTTCCAATAAGAAAACCTAAAATTTAACCAATTGTACTTTGTTCAAAATTAAGTTGACGAGGTAACTTAAAAAAAAAACCTTTGTTAGTGTGGGAAATATAGATAGAAAAACCTGTTTGTTTATCAATATATTTGATTTTATAAATTTTTAGGGAAAACCGACATGACACTTACCAAATAAAAAAATAAAGAAAAATATGAATGTATATAATAAAAATGTTTCCAAAGTGTTTTACATCGCTCGGGCAACTCCCATATTTTTATAAAAAGTTTCATCATACGAAATTCTTTCAATGCATAACTCAGTACATTTTTGACTTTTCAAAATAAGTAGGTAAGCATTTTTATTACCTCTGATACCCATTTTAGTAATATGAAAAGTATGTTTTTAATAAGACGCAAATTTAATTTATTAATTCAAAATCTGTTACAAAATAATTTTGTTTGAAATATCTAATTTCTGTCAAGTTATGCATTTAACTACGAGTACGATAGGAAAGTTTTGGAAAAAAATAACACACAAAAGGTACTGGCAATATTATCTAATAAATTCATTAATGACAAAGACAAATCATTTCGCCTTTGCTAGAATTTTAACCCATGATTCGAAGGTTAGAAGTCAAAAGTATAGTCAATTAGGCATTTCTAATTGAATTTTTTTTTTGTTCTTGCATTTTTCAGTAATTTATACTTACCAATGTATCTCGTTGTATAACAGCACTAGATGCTGGGTAAAGTAACTTCACTGTTAAAAATATTAATTACTAGGTAACGCATTTCTTTATATACAGCAATATACATTACCTTTTGAGAAGAATTTATATATTTTAATAAAAATAAGGATTAGATATTCAAACGTGAACTCGATACTAGACCGGCAATGCATTTCAAAATAACGTTTCAGTCATAATACACTTAACTGGAAAGTGCTATCAACAGATTCGAGTTACGCCGAAGCAAATTAATTAATTAACTAGAGACGGATTGGATTTCCGAGATTAAACCCTAAAGCTTCAAGACTTGTTTACACAAAGATATTAAAACAACGCTATAATGCCTTCCAATCATGTTCCAACCATAGAGGTATATTTTTTTTATTTGCATCCTATATCTATTCAATATCTATCCTATATCGCTTCAAATAATAAATAGTATCGCGAGTGTGCAAACTTCACCTGCTGCTTAGGTACTGTCAGCAAAAAAAATCTATACTAAAATATTGCCAAAACTTAAAAAAAAAACTAGTCAAGTGCGAGTTGAACTCGCCTGGAGAGGGTTCCTTACAAACCCAGTTCTTCTAGCCAAAACAACTGGACTAATCGAGTTTAAAGTTTAAATAAACAATAAATTTCAAACGTAGAGCATTTGGGAGGTAAATATTCCTTGTGTGTTAGAACCATCTGGAACTAGCAGTATGGATGGCAACAAACCAGATGGACTGACTCTCGTCTCGTGGCTAAAGGGCAAGTGCCTTGTTTGGGATGCCAGTTGCGTCAGTACATTTGCTGCTTGTCAACTTGGCCAGATAGTCCGGGTTGCGAAAAACGCAGACCATAAAAAGAAAGCGAAATGTGCCAACCTCACCCAAATATACATGTGCCTTAGGCTGTCGAGACGGCCGGGAGTTTGTGTGTCGAGGCGAAGTATTTTGTCTGGCAGGTGGGGTGAGAGAAAGAGGGAGGGCTGAGTGAGACAAAGAGGGAATGATTCCCGCTCCGGTTCATATCTTGACCAAAGGATTGACGTTATACAATACAATACAAATATACTTATGTTATTAACAGCTCATATATGTCCCCACCGAGGGGCTCGAGCCTACCCTGATACCAAGGTGAATAGGCCTTAGTCGACCACACTGGCCTAGTGCGGGTTGCTCAACTTTGTAATATCTAAGTGATATAAAAAATGACCCAAAATATAAATGGAAATTGAACCATCGTTTTCATTCTGTTCAGCAAATTTTTCGTTAATCAAGTCCGAGGTAGACATGGATTGTAACAAAAAAACTTTTTCAATCATAAAGCCTATTACTGGAATTTCTGCTGGGATTAAGAAAAATACAAAAAGAAATCTGTCGCGAATAGAAGAGGAACTCGCCTGTGAAAGTTTTTCGGGGAATTGGAAAAGAATTTATTGGACCAATAAAAAAAATCTCAATAAGTGTTGGCACGCGCCAGTTTGAAGTGAGAACTAATAAAAAAAATCTAAATAGCTATTTTTTTTATTTATCGGTCTTAATTTTTGATAATTTGAACCGATGACAGGTGAAGGTCGCATAAATTACATAAAACTAATTTCCAATATCAATTTATTTACTAAAAAGCTTGCCCGCAAATGCAAAAGTAAAAACATCAATGTTATAAGTACTACGTACACCATAGTACTTATAACATCCTTGCCTATAGTCTACGAATTCCAAATTTGCATCTAAAATTAAAAATATCGTAAACATGATCACGTGACGTTCCATTCCGACGGCATTGCTAACACATTCGATTCTGAACTCGTGCGTAGAGGATTAAACCTATTCCACGGTCTCATTACGCAGTCATTACTGCACTGTAGCCCACGTAATCCGGTGATTTGCCCGTGGACGCTTCATGAACTTTTTCTGTTATCCTCCTTAAAATGGGATCGGCATGGTTGAATTGACAGTCAGAACTCAAAGGCAAATTACGAAGGGTTACTGTTTAAGAAGGTGAATAATTATTATTGCGTTTTTTGAATATTGATGAGACGTTTTAAGCGAGATTTGAAGTTTCTTATAATATCGTGAAATAAAATTAAATCAATGATGGTTTATTTTACAATAAAACGTCGTCTGTTTACGCAATTTTTGAATCGAAACTATGGTGCAATTGGTCTTTTCAACGCTAAAATTAATACTTTTGAGAAATAATATTTTTGTCAAATTATGAGCTCTACTCTGAATATCTACATTATTCTCGTGATTAAATAGTAAAATTGTAAACTAAAAGTGGGCTTCTATTGTCTTGAACAGAAGTTAATATTAGGTTATTGTAAATTCCAACGGCCAAAATTCCGTGTAACCTGATTAGCTAGTAATTCAAACAATTTATTAGGAAAACGGAACAGCATGAAAAAACGAAAATCATTATAAGAAAAAGGAGAAAGTAGTCTTATTTTTTCTATTGGCCAAGTAAATTAATTATTTTTCCTTTGTTAGGGGAAACAATGGGAATTGTTAATGAATGTCGGCAATCCTCGTTTCCTTTTTTATCTTTTTTTTCCATTTAGAGCTGAATAAATCTGAACTGTTAAAGTGTATTAGTACTTTCTGTTACTTTGCAAATAATAATTCTGCCGCCATAAGTAACGCAAAAAGGGCGTACCTTACAATTTTTGTTTTCATAATAATTATTAATGCTTTATTAATAAATTAATGCTTGCTTTTCGTGTGGGTCCCGAGGTTAACCTACCCCACAAACCCTGGTGTCAGAGTTATTGAGCCGCCTAAGGCTTCTGACATGGCTCCTGTAACGACTTTATCCTTAGATCATAGCCAGGCGCCTGCGGGGGCGGTGCGTAGGTGAGCTAAATCTGGCGGAGACTTATTTTGGCGCAGGGGGATGAGTGTTCTTTCTGTACGGGTCGTCATCATCATCATCTCAGCCGAAAAACGTCCACTGATGGACAAAGGCTTCCCCAAAGATCGCCACAATGACGGGTCTGTACGGGTTAGTTCTATTATTTTCTTCTGTGCCACAGGTCATACTTATAACACTTATAACAATTTAATATTTTAAAAAGATGCAACGCCCGTGGAGTTTCTTCCGGCGAGTTCTTCTCCACAGAAGACAGCCAAATTGTGAACTCGCCTCGACGTCGAAAAGTGATTTGTAAAATCTTACTTCGAATAAAAACGTATTTTATTTCATTTCATTTCATTTCAACACCTCTCTTTGTGTTGGGGGCTTAATTCTCTAATTCTATGGCTAGCTTGTGGTCACTTTGAATTTCCTTGTCTATAACTTTGACATTTGAACATAATAATTAAACTATGTTAAAGCCTCTATAATCTGGAATAGGGAATTGATTTCAAACGGTAGAACTAATTGATAGGCTTAACTATATAATCTAGAGTAGATTTAGTTAACTTAATTAATCCTAGACAATTAACATACCTTCATACTTGTGTTACATAATTTTAATTCGATTAATTCACCTCAACGTCCAAAAGTGAAGATCCGGGATTGTGATTTGTAAAATCTTACTTCGAATAAAAAACTTTGACTTTGATTGTAATTAAGTTACAAGTATATATCCTTCCTAGTATATAGAATATTTTTATTTTTATATGGAAAAATAAGATAAAACTAAACACATAACAATAGAGCCATGACGTAACAATTTCTAATGAAAAATCACAAAGTACATTTCTTCGCAGATGTGTGCAGTTTTCTTTACGATGTTTTCGTTCACAGTAAGAGCATCGTATAAACGTAAACATGAATTTAAAAAATCTAAATACATTGGTACGTGTTAAGGCTTGAACTCGCGCAAATGAAGACAGTGGCTCTAGGCCACTGATGCTTTATTTATACAGGTTGTAATGTTATCTACCAACCTTATTATCTTATTATCTTCAGTGGCCGAGAGATAAAATTCCCACAATACGAAAGTTCCGGGTTCGAATCCTGGCCACTACTAGTCGAACAAGTAGGACTTTCCCTACTTTTTCATGATTAGGACATTACGGGTCTAAAAGATGCTGCCGTGCTTCCGAAGGCACGTAAAACTGTTGACTCCGGTTACTATTTACGGATGTAGTGGGTATACGACCCATGTCAGAAGCTATAGTCGGTTAAGGCTCGGTCACACACACACGAATAGGCACTCGCAGCGAGAACTTGCTCAGTGTGACAAGGCTACACTGAGAGAAAAAATAGCCCACAACGTACAAAATAAGCGTTGTCGATTGTTTGTTGCTTGTGAGTCAATATCTACATAGTTATGGTCTCAATTCCAATGTTGTCAGACTTAAGTTGTGCTACACACAATTTGAATGTTGTCAATTTCAAGAGAGATTTACCATATTGCCGGGCGAGCAAAAAAACATTGTTATTTCGTTAATGTTTAACGTTGTGTCAAAAAAAAAACAAGTTAACAAAGTAAACATATAGAAATTGACAAAATAAGAAATTGTACTTGTACAACAAACTTAACAAATTGACAAAGTTTATTACTGAATATTAATGCAGGCACAATATGTGGGGTATGAGGCGCGTGAGGGGGGATGACGACTAATCAAAACATTGTATATCGTTCTTTCATTCCTGTGACGTATCGCGACAAGTGAACGTGTGTGTACTGCGCAGTGTAATATTAAAATGGAGGAATTTCTGGCTAATGCCAGGTTGGCCCACCTCATAGACAATATGTCGGGTAAGTTCACCTCTTTAAACCTACTAGATTAACGAGGTTATTCTGTGTTGTTTCTTATAAAGTTTTACCTCTTTTGTTTTACGTGTGTGCATGTAAGTATATAGTTTTCCATTATTATTTCTATTCTATTTGCCTTAAAGTAGGTTCAATAAAGAGAGGGCATTCTTATTTGTGTATGTATATGTAGCCAGGAATTTCATATACCTACCTACTCAGATCGTTACCTCTAATAAAAGTTGTTGGCCAGCGGTGGTGTTTGAACTGAGTGTTTCAATTACGTATTAAGTATTTGCTATGCTATGATGTGATAATTGATCAATGTAGTGGTAGACGTATGTGTGATGCATGCCTGATCTTAGGCACAGGCCAGACCATAAAGGCGTCCCTTCCAAACATTTTATATGAAAGAAGAGGCGGCGAGACACATACGGCACGCCACGGGTTTAATGCTATCCGGGTCTATCGCTATAAATTAGTACCTACTGTTTGTGTGTCTTAAAATACCTAACGGTTGCCTGGCAGAGCCTCACTATCACAATGTTACTTAGTACTACCAACAAAGTTCTTTAGTCTCTGTAAATATCATGAAGGAAAAAAAAAATCCACGCCCATATGGAGTAGTAATCATGCCTATTTTGTATCGAAACCAATGCGGCCGCTCAGAGGGGTGGGAGGGTAGGTGGAAGCGGGAGACGGGGTTTATCTTTTAACTCTATCACACATCTTTGAATACGTTAAGTTAGAAAAGGATAGAGACATTCATGTTATGACATGCCCAATTAAAAACAAAATATCAATAAAGTATGACATTTATTTGTCTTTATTTGGCATGTAAAAAACAAAAAACTTCATGGTTGCTGAATTTGAAAATAGTGATGTGATGTGGTATGAAGCGTAACGTATATTTATCGATTATTTACTTAAATTTTATCACCATGGCTATTGTACACATACATCTTATGACCATCACAAATTTTATCACCATGGCTATTGATCACACATACACATCTGATGGTAAGTGGTCACTGTCGTCCAGGACATCTGCAACTTAGGGTAGCAGACACGGTGCAGGCCTTTGAGATGTCTGTAGACTTGTCTTTTGAAGGACCCCAAATTGTTGTGCAAAGGAAACACCTCGAGAGGGAGATCATTCCACACCTTGCACGTGAGCAGTAAAAGCGTTATCCACGTACGTTAGTTCGAGATCACACATCCAGGTAGTGAGGATGAAATCTATCACTTATCGGAATTAGATATAAAATTGCAAGGACCGCGTCAGATTAAACATAAACAAATAAAAATACATTACAAATTTTAAAACAATATTTTTAATTTATATTTTTAACTATTTACATTATTGTATAACATATTTACATTACGTGTAAAAAAACTTGACCACCTATTTTTCTCGTAAAGGACGATGTGTCAAAACGTCCCCCCAAAAAACAAAAATCTAATAAAATCGACCAACAGATTTGAAATGTATCTCAGTGTATGCGTCTTAACTATATAATTACTTTTTATTATCGCGACATCTTTCAAAGACGCGGGATATTCCGGGAAAAAATCGTCTTGCTATTAATATTGGTACCCAAAATAATAGATTGTAAGCATTCAATCTGGACAATTATAGGCTGTCAAAACGTCCCCCCAAAAAATAAAAATCTAATAACATCGACCAACAGATTTGAACAAAACACTTAATAACATCGACCAACAGATTTGAAATGTATCTCAGTGTATGCGTCTTAGCTATATGATTACTTTTTACTGTGGCGACATCTTTCAAAGACGCGGGATATTGCGAGAAAAAAACCATTTTGTCTTAATATTGGTGCCCAAAATAACAGATTGTAAGCATTCAATTGGGCACTGGACATTTATAGGCTAATGATAAACAATAATTATCTGTTTAACTCTAAGTACATGGTACTCCTGCATAGATAGAATTTTTTTTGTGAACATTTAGTATTTTTTAGAGTGCATTTATATATTTAACATTCTAATAAGAGTCTTTGATATTGTTAGTAATTGATAACATGTTTGTAAGTGACGAGATATTGAAAAAAAATTTTTTTTTTTTCAGATAATGAAGTTAAAACTGGTTACGAGCCTTTTTAAAGATCCATAAGAACCTATTGACACACAGAAAAGATCTGTTGGAGGGGGGGGGGGGACGGGGCTCATATAAAAATGGTCATCATCCTTTATCATTGATGTTGACATACCTAATATTTATTACAATGTAAATCATTATCAACTAGCTTTCCGCCGCAGCTCCGCCCGCGCCAAGCCCTAACACACCCAAGCTTTATTGTCCGCTAAATAAATTTATCCTATTAAAAAGTTGCCTTTTGGTTAAACGATACGATAGCCGTTTGGTTATATAATGAATTCTAACTGTGATGTATTTTTCCATTACAGCTTTAGCTAAATCAATTGCATGATTACTTTCAGGAAATGTCTGATCAAACTGATGCGCTGTTAATTTTTCAAATATATTTCTACCTATGAAATCTTTTAAAATTTTAGAAACTATAAATTGGGTTGTATAAATTGGTTTTAACGACTTTCCGCCACTTTCATTCAAGCATTTTCGTAGTACGAATTCACTCTTTTTACATATCTCAATAACATCCTGTGAAGGATAAGTGAGACCCCCTTTATCTTTCTTGATTATGAAGTTTATATATACACTTGTTCATCCACCTGTAAGAATGAAAATACCATATTATTTGGACACTGCACAGAAAAACATCAATTATAAACGTACATACAGCTGTTTTCCAGATGGGATAGCTGGTAGAGATTATGGATTTCTGAGGATGGAAAAAACTACTTTTACATTTACCTTGTGATATAGGTTTTCGGTTGGAATGGCATCTTTATGAAGTCTTTTTCTGCCGGCTTCAGTTAATTCGTAATTACTGTTATTAAAATGAGCTGAGAAGACTCTGCTATATTTGGTTGGAATCCAATCTTTGTCTCTCCCGCATGTTGGCACCCATTTACGTTTTTGCGCCAGATCTTTTGGAAAACTGCGATAAATAAATGAAATAAAAAAGTAATTAGCTGATGACTCGATTTTATATTATTTTTTATCGACTACTTCACATCACTAAAAATCAACAACAATTTTCTGCTAAAAACTTGACCACGAAAAATGTAAAAACCAAGCGGTTTACTACTCACCAGAAAAATGTGATACCAGCAAGCTTTGTAGTTTTGCTTGCGGTATGGTTTCGGCACAATTTCACCGCACAATTGACCATTTCATGTTATTTATTTTATTTCTGATATTTTATGACAGTGATGTTGTCCATGTACGAGTATTTGAAAGAAAAGTGTGAATGTGTGTGTGAGTTGCAAAATTGTCTCATAGCCGGCACCCATAGTACGTTTTGATTACTACTCCATTTGGGCGCGTAAAATTTTTTCTTCCTTCATGGTAAATATATTGTAGGTTTCTTAATTATGTCAAGCACGCCAATCTGACAATGTTTTTTATACTCCCAACTAAGTTCTTTTGTTATTTCGACTGAACTTTGTCCTTCCTTGGGCCTTCCAACAAAAGGTTGTTGTCTTTTCTACTGCTGAACTTTGTAGTGGAGTTCATTTTAATCTCTCGCTCAGTTAACCCAACAAATGCAACCTGTGAGAAGACTGATGAGTAAAGGCCGCTTCACGGCGAGACGTGACGTGACGTGCGCATTTGGTATGATAATGGCGGGCTATCCCGGGCATTCCCGGGATCCGGCCGGTCCACGGATGCGGTCGTATAAAAAAAGCATACCAAGTTATCAGGCAAACTTCGCATGCATTACAACTTTTGCGTGTAAGTCCACCAATTTACGTAACGGCCTTTACAGAATCGGTTCATAGTCAACGCGGTGTCGAAACTATAAGAGAATCCAAAGGCTATGTGCTATAAAGTACTATGTGCTGTACAAATTCAGTGCCTAAGGCTTGCTTTATTTGCTTTCAGCGGAGGGAGTGTCTTTGCAAGATTTATTAGAAGCAAGTGACGAAGAATTGGCGCTACTCACTCCAAAAATTGGGGATCGAATCAGATTGAGATCTGCAGTTTCAAAAATTCGAAACGATAATGTTAGTCTTTTTATAATACTGAAGTCACTAAGATCTTGTGAGATCAAAGAATTATTTCGCGGTCTAGTAGTTATTGTCTTGTTGCGGTAAACTTTGATTTTATCACTAAACATATTTAACATATAAACGGGTTTCTTGCCCGCGGACCCCGCCGCGGTTTGATTTTATCGAGTTCCCGATACTTCGGTGATCTTCATTCCATTCGCCAAGATGGCGGCGCATTAAGAAATCCGATACCACTCGCTGACCGCGCCGAGTCATTTGTTTATGTTATTATTATAATATAAATGAAAGAAGTTCTCAGTGACTAAGTAACTTTGATTGTACTGTGTTTTTATTTCAGAGTTCTCCGAATAAGGTCAGCGAATTTATTATAACCGATCCTAATGGATTTCTCAGGACAACTGATCCAGTTCCTGTGGCTCTGCCTGTAAGACAAAATGCCGTCGTTTTAAATAATTCTGAACAAGTACGTAATTTTAAGGGCTCACGTATTAATTTAGATTAGATTAGATAAACACCTAGATAGATTTTTTTTAAGAGCGTCGGTGGCCTAGTGGCTAGGCCCGTTGACTTCCATTCCGAAGTTCGCGGGTTCAAACCTCGGCACGTACCAATGTGTTTTCGATTTTCGAATTCATATGTACGTTTATTCGACGCTCTTACGGTGAAGGAAAACATCGTGAGGAAACCTGCATACACCTGCGAAGAAATTCAAAGGTTGTGTGTGAAGTTGACCAACCCGCACTGGGCCAGCGTGGTCGACTAAGGCCTATTCACCCTGGCATCAGGGTAGGCTCGAGCCCCTCGGTGGGGACATATATGAGCTGTTAACGACGAGATAGACACCGTCCCAGACAGGCATAGCCAGATACCATGACCAGATAGAAGTAAACCTAACTTTTTATAGCTTTTTTGCACTCACAGTGCTATATAATTTCTAAATAATACTAGAAATAAATAACAAATAAAAAATGACATCAATCAGATCGAATTTTTAATTTGTTATTTCTAATATTATTTAATAAACCTAACTCTTTGTCTGGTTTTTCAAATTATTTAAAATGTGTGATATATTTGGAAATTTAAAGTCTAGATACGCAATCAATATCGCGCACAATTAGCTAGAAATTTAAAATACCCATAAACCACTCCATTAATATAAAGTGTAATATTTGCAGGACACAAATCTTGATTCTTCTGTACATGTAATAGAAGACGGGTTGTTATTCGGGTCGAAGGTAAATAATACAAGTTAAATTTTAATTTTCGCTTAGGGAGACGGGAACAACCATTTTTTAAAAACTTTTTTTTTTCAGGATATGTCATTTTCCTTAGATTTTTTTGACATTGATGAGCAAGATAAAGCCGATGCATTAAAAAATCTTTTACAAAAGCAGACAACCGGCAAAGCTTTGCTGGAAAAATCGAAGAAGGGTGCAGCTTTGACCTCGAGAGACAGGAGCTACCTTGTGAGTTTGATAGTTGAATACGAGCTTCAATCTTTAAAAAAAATAAACCAGACAATTCGAAAAGACGTATGGTTAAAATGGGCCAACGAGATCCCCGTCTTATTCAAAGGCGAAAATAAGAATTTGTATTATGTCCCCTATCACGTCGTGGATGGCAAAGTTATTCAAGCTAGCGGCCTTGTACACAATCGGCTTATCACCCACCGCAGAAGTTTGACGCCTGAATCTAAAAAGCGCAAATTAGGTAGCGAAAGTGGTGACAGCAATGACAGTGGCTGCAGCTCCAAGAATTCAAATCCTCCTGAAACGAGCAAGCGGACACGGCCTTTGCCTGATGGATTTAATCTTAGTGACCAAGAAAGCTCTAAAAATGCATTAGATTGGCTTCAAGGATCCTCTTCTCCTCATGATATGCTCATATCGAAGTGGCAAGCAGCCTTTGATCTCCGCACTGCTATTCTCAAGGAATGTACATACGTCGACTATTTCAAAAAATTTGCGGCACTTAAACTGCCAAACGGATACGAATTGGTGAGTTTAAAAAAAATAACTCTTATGTTTTAAAATAAAACCTTTTTAATAATACTTTTTCCTAATTCTATGTTCTTAGTGCAGTAAAATAAACTTAACTATTAACACTTAACTTAGTATTCTAACTTAACAATAATAATGGGTATTAAAAGTAAAAATTTGATTTTACAAACACTTACCCACTTAATATTACTATTTTACAGCTCACTACTGATTTTGAGGCCGTGTACCCAAAAGCAAACCACGAATTCGAAGAAAAGTTTCCCGTAATTAAACAAAAGCTGCTAAAATTGCTTGCTGAAAGGGCAGAATCTAACAAAGCAGAAAAAACAACGCTGGATTTGCTGGAATTAGCTGCAGGTAATAAACTATATATTTTTTATCATTCTTAGAGGTAGAATCACTAATAAGGTAAGGTAAAACTGCGTTGGATTTCATTATAAAATGTTATTATAAATAAATGGGAATGTACGTTTGTTTGTTACGCTTTCACGCTAAATCTACTTAACCGATCATCATGAAACTTTGTAAATATTTTAGAAAGGTATGAAAAATAATATAGAATACTTTTTATGGCTTAAATGCAAGCGAAGCCGCAGGTAAAATCTATAGTCCACTTATAACACCCAGGCCCCAGGCAAACAAATCGAGTACATCACAAAGTGTTTGTCTGGGACGGTAATTGAACCCGCGACCTTCGGCGTAAGTACAATCAGGGTCGCTACTTATCATACCAATCCGTTAACAGCTCATATATGTCCCCACCGAGGGGCTCGAGCCTACCCTGATACCAGGGTGAATAGGCCTTAGTCGACCACGCTGGCCCAGTGCGGGTTGGTCAACTTCACACACAACCTTTGAATTTCTTCGCAGGTGTGTGCAGGTTTCCTCACGATGTTTTCCTTCACCGTAAGAGCGTCGAATAAACGTACATATGAATTCGAAAATCGAAAACACATTGGTACGTGCCGAGGTTTGATTCCGCGAACTTCGGAATGGAAGTCAACGGGCCTAGCCACTAGGCCACCGACGCTCTCCTACCAATAGATTAACCAAATCAATATAGTCTATGTCTTTGTTATACAGTTGGTGAAGAACAAGCTAACGTGGCCGCGTTGCTGGGGATCGTTACCCTACTCCGACAGATGCCCATCATAGCTGTACCGAAAAAGAAAATATGGAGGTTATCAAAAAACGAAACGCAGAACGGTTTTCTGCCACGTGTTTCAACCGCAGCTGAAATTGGAACATATTGCTTCCAGAGAGATGTACTTTACCTCGAAAAAGGTATTCCGAACCAGCCATTTATACTAGCGGTGGGACCAACGTGGGAAAACATACAGCAATATGAAATTGTTATCACACCAGAAATAAGATACCAAGTCCCAACAATTAATTTAGCTATAAAACACATCTACAATATGTACTGGGCCTTGGACTGCGCTTACCCCAAGGTAGCCACACCGTGTTGGATGTTTATCCAACTCGCTATTTTCAACATGACTTCAAAGTATGACGTTGAAGGAGTTCCTTTGAGAGAACTTATGTCCCGATTGAATACTGTAGATTAAAATATTTTCTCAAACAAATTACACGATGATTATTTGTGCGGTTTGCAACAGTGGTTTTGCCACTTTTAAAAGGTTGAAATCCCATATGGATTTTTTCCATAAAGAGGTTGTTACTTTTTCTTGTCCAAATATAAACTGTTTTAGGACTTATCACATTTTTAGTTCATATAGAAGGCACTACCTAAAATGTCATCACTTGGCTCTTACTAATACAATAAATAATGTCGAAGAAATAGAAAGCAATACAAATAATAGTAACGAAGTTTCAGGCGATACTATAAACTATAATGCAGAAATTTTAGACAGCCCAGTAAATATTAATGACGGAAATGTACGCAGTCCCTCCCAAAACGACGTAATTTTACGAAATAACCATTCTATTCCTATGGACTTGAGTTTAGCTCAGTTGATGTCATCTCTGTATGCTAATCCTCAGGTACCACAAAACGTCGCTGATACTGTTTTTCATGGTATAAAAAGTGTTTTCGATAATTCAGTCCTTCCTCTTCTAAAACAGAGTAGCAGTGATGCCAGTGATACAATAGTAGGAAAAATAGATTCGTCTTTATCGAATTTAAGCAGTTATCACTTAAGACTTAAATATTTTAAAGATCATGGGTCCTACATCGAACCTATTGCATATACAGTAGGGACAAGATACGACTTTGTAAAAAGTGACGGCCATAGGTTATACAAAGCTGTTGCATCTAAGGCTCACTTCATCCCTCTGAGAAAGGTTTTGGAGAAATTCTTATTGTTGCCAGACATATTAAGTGAAACATTGCATTATATGAATGAACTATTAGCACATGACGCGACGCAAACAATTGAACACTTTTTACATGGTTCTTTTTGGCAATCTAGACGAGCGCTGTACCAAAACAAATTGGTAATGCCCATTTTCTTACAAATCGATGATTTTGAACCGCTGAATGCTTTGGGTAGTCATAGCTCTATTCACAAACTAGGCGCTGCTTATATTTCACTGCCTTGTTTACCAAAACAGTATCAGTCTCAACTGACGAGCATATTTTTGGCATTGTTATACCACTCTTCGGATCGAGTGGAATTCGGGAACAGAGTAATATTTCAACCTTTAATTGACGAATTAAATTATTTGAGCAAACAAGGTATTTTGTTTAACCTTCCAGATTTTAAAGGCACAATTTATTTTGAGTTGGGTCTTATTCTTGGCGATAACTTGGGTCTTCATAGTATCACTGGATTTGCCGAAAGCTTCAGCTGTAATTTTCCATGTAGAAATTGCAAAGTTAACAAAAACGAGATGTCAGTAATGATTCAGGAGGATAGGTCAGTATTGAGAAATATGGAAAATTACAGAGAAGACTTGAGAATAAACAACGTTTCACTTACTGGAATAAAAGAAGAATGCATATGGTTGCGTGTTGAAAACTTTGAATTATTTTCACAAGTTGGTGTAGATGTGATGCATGACTTAAACGAAGGCGTAATCAAATACATTATGTGCGAGATTATTGTTGCTTTCGTAGACAAAGCTAAGTACTTTTCTATACAACTCGTTAATAATAAACTCGCATCATTTGACTTTGGTCCTGACAAAGCAGACGTTCCGGTATCGCTATCTATGGAAAATTTACGGAAGGGGAATTTACGCTTAAGCTCTTCAGAAGTGAACACTTTGTGCAGATATTTTGGTATCATGTTTGGTGATCTAGTTCCTCGAAATGATAAATATTGGGCACTTTATGTTCAACTCATGCTTTTATTAGATGTTGTTATGTGTTCAGTATTTCGCCCAGAAATAACAACGTACTTGCAACATTTGGTTTCGACAATTTGCGAATCTTACATAATATTATTTGCTCAAAACCTCAAGCCAAAGTTTCACAATTTATTACACTACCATACAGCAATGCTTAAATTTGGACCTCTTCGCTATATTTCATCTATGCGTTTTGAAGCCAAGCATCGCCCCAACAAGTTAGCATCAAAGTCATCGACAAACAGAATAAATATGACTCTGTCCATTGCAAAAAGGCATCAATTGATGTTAAATGACATCTTTTTGAACAATAAATTAAAAAAATATATTAGTTTTGGGACTCAAAATATAATTCATATGCGGATGAATTCATTACTTGCACAAAAATTTCAGTGGAATACTGTTGATGACATTAAGTCGGTGTCTTGGGTCTCAATATCGTCTACACGTTTTCATAAAGACGCTGTTATAGTTTATCGTATAGAGCCAGATAACATCCTTTTCGCCACAATACTAAACGTATATGTATACAAAGAGAGTCATATAGTTTTTGAGGTGTCGCCTTTACACACAGTTGGATTTGATGAACATTATTTTGCCTACTGTGTACAAGATACTCGAAAGGATGACACAATGTATATTGATTATCAGACCATGCAATACAAGTTTGTTTGCAATCTCATAAATATGAGTCACGGTGGGCTGACTTTAAAGTATGTTATTTTGCGGAAGCCTTTGTAACATTTTAATACTATTTAACAATCAAATGGTCGGGGAGTAGGGAGTAGTCGACCCTACCATATCGCCTATCAAGATATAAATAATTCGTGTTGTATCTTAGTATACATGTCTGAGCACTCAATAGGTTGACTTTGGGATCATATTTTTAACCGGTTGGAATTGCGAAAGTGCCAGCTTTGACTGAGCAACCGTGATTTTATTCACATTTCTTGAGGAGCACTATCAACCATGTACATCATCTTGGAACTCGATAACAAAACAAGACGTCACAAAACATCAACACGTCAGAAAACATTGTGTGCTTCGACATGGCTTACACACAGAATCTATGGTAAAACTATTAAACTATCGAACATAACTATTATCGGGTTTTTTACTCACGGTTTGATTTAATATGTTTCATACTTTCAGTGATAATAACTACGGAACCTTAAAATCAAACTAGTATAACTAGGTTGAATGAGGTAGTAGGGTCAACTCCCTACTCTCCGATCAAAATACCTGTGTGTTTTTATTTTATGTCTTCACATCTCGTAGTTTGAGACGTGTTTCCTGTGTGGTTTTATTTTATGAATATGTGAGTGTGTAGCAGTGATTGTATGTTATGTTTGTATTGTATAAACTAACGATTATGTGTCAATTTTTCCAAGATAGAGTAAGTAAGTACCTAAGCTAGAGTAAATCTTTAGATTAAAAGGGGCTTTTATTTTTATTTGTAAATCGTCTTTGTAAATTAATCAGGTCTTATATTATTATAGGTGCATTCATCAAAAATTTCATTAAAACGATTATGTGTCAATTTTTCAAGATAGAGTAAGTAAGTACCTAAGCTAGAGTAAATCTTTAGATTAAAAGGGGCTTTTATTTTTATTTGTAAATCGTCTTTGTAAATTAATTAGGTCTTATATTATTATAGGTGCATTCATCAAAAATTTCATTGAAAAGTTAATTCAAGACTTTGTTTTAGTTTTTATTTAAATATTATTTGCATGTTCTTTTTGGTACTGTCTTAGTGCCGGTTTCACCAGTCTGTGTTAATTATTGAACGTTGATTGTATGCTTAATCAATGTCAAATTTCATACAATTTGAAACGTCAGAATGACTTAACAATCTACTATGTTGATACTTAACATAGTGTGATGGGACTGGACTACAATTTATTGTTACACCTTCTTTGTTCTATCAAGTAGTAATTGTTTATAAATTCAGATACTTATTTCGATTTTGGTTTCTCAAGACACAGGCTTGTGCCTAGTTTGAGAACCTCTGTTCCCTGTAAAATATTGAAACTATGATAAAATAAATAAATATTTTCATATTTTCATTTTCAGTGTTTTATTTAATATTTAAGACGCCTCGTCTGCTATCAGCATTAATTTCAAATGCATAGACAAGAGTAAAATAAATTTTTAATATGAAATTTTATTGATGTCAATTAAAAAGTTTCAAACAATTACAATAAAATATGTCAAACTTAGAACTAAAACAACAAATACAAACACCTGCTAGTCAAATAAACCATACTTATTTTTTATAATGTCTCTTTTCAACGGAGCTTTTGTCTCTGTAGCAATGCCTTCAACGTTTTAAAACTGAGAACTTTTTAAAAAGCAAATTACTCTTTAATGTTATTTGAAAAATAGTTGCTGTTGTTAAAATTTTGTGACAACAACAATTATTCCGCAAATAACATTAATAAGAGGGTTGAGGGTTGTGTGTGGTTAATGTTTTTTTGTCTAATTGACAATAATTTTTGCTCAGTGTATTCGCTGCGAATTTAATACTGACCGTGTTCATTTTATTCGCAGCATAAGCAATCGCAGCGACTATTCGCTAAATGTGACCGAGGCTTTACCTGGCTCAATAATTCTGTCACCAGAGTTTGTGAGGTAGGTTAACCTCGAAACCCAGACGAGAAGTCCCGTTCCTTTCCTTTCTTTTCCGTTCCGTTCCGTTCCCTTTAGTTCCGTTCCGTTCCATTCCATTCCATATATTTTATTTGTCTATTCCATTATTGTATTCTATTATATTCTGATGTTATGAGCATTTTTTAGTTTATATTCTATTACGATACTTTTAACAGTGACTCTATGCATCACTATTTCAATTGCGTATTCATTTAGAAATATCTTAGTGGGTTCCCGTTTCTTGGCACTCGCAAACGAAATATCAGATGAATTGCTAATGATACTTCCTTTGTGAACTCCGAAACGGCCTTTCAGCTCTGAAAGTTAAAAGTTTTCCGAAACTGTTGTAAGCGTTTTACTTTTAGTTGTTATTCTAGCTCAAATTGATTGAAGAATACCTACTCGTATTTTAGGAGCAAACTGTATTATCATTTTTATTTCTCACTAACTTCTCCCGCCATAATATTGTAATTATATGTCTAGATCTACAGCCAATTGCGATGAAAATGTCTAAGGTCACAGATTTTTCCTATCCACCTGAAAAAAGATCATTTGAATAGATCGCATTATTTTGATTCTTACATTCTTACATTTTTGATTCTTACAGTTTAGTGTGTAGGTTTAACCTGCCTTACAAACTATGGTGTCAGAATTAATAAGCCACCTAAGGCTTAGACACAATTTTGATGTAGAATAAAGATATATTATATTTTATTGCCATTTTGAATGATGACAATTTAATAACCCCCGACACAAAAGCGTTACTTGATCCTTTCAACAACAAGAAAAGAGCTGACAATCTTAAAAAAAAAACCCCGACGAAAAAGAGGGGTGTTATATGTTTGATGTGTGTGTCTGTCTGTCTGTCTGTGGCATCGTAGCTCCTAAACGGGTGCTCCGATTTGATCCAATTTTTTTTTGTTGGCAGTGTGTCATAATCTCGAGTTTTTTAAATAATGAACCAAGAAAATATCTTCAGCTATTTGAAGATTATCAGCTCGTTTCTAATTGTTTAAAGGATCAAGTAACGGTTATTTAAATTTTTAATTTAATGTTATTGTTCAAACCATTGATAGTCGAAAAAAATATCACTTTTAAAATGTTGTTATTTCCTGAATTATCTAAGTTATAGTATTAAAATAATAAAACGTTTTATAGTCAATATTATCAGCTTTCTTTGAAACTAGTAAATTGTAAATTAATATTATAGTAGTTCTTTTTATATTGAAAGTACATCTTGTGTACTTAAAAAAGTTATTGCAGTTTTAAAACTGATGCTTTGTTTTGTAGGCCAGTGTGGCAAATAAGGAAAACTAGTGACAACGTAATTTGACTAGAGACAGACTATATCTATGACAATGTTATATAATGATACACCAGTTCTATAGTCAATTGATCGATGCTCTGTCATTTATACAGTTCACGGCTAGGTACTAATCTGAATCAGAGCTGGGATAATCTACGCATAATGGAACTCGGCTACGCTAAGCTGCTTGTAATTGATCCGCCGTGCATGTTTGCATTATGTAGGTCAATCCTACTAAATTTCCGTACTTTATTTCACGAATAGATGTATCGTTATCGTTAACAGCTCATATATGTCCCCACCGAGGGGCTCGAGCCTACCCTGATACCAGGGTGAATAGGCCTCCAGCCCAGTGCTGGTTGGTCAACTTCACACACAACCTTTGAATTTCTTCGCAGGTGTGTGCAGGTTTCCTCACGATGTTTTCCTTCACCGTAAGAGCGTCGAATAAACGTACATATAAATTCGAAAATCGAAAACACATTGGTACATGCCGAGGTTTGAACCTTCGAACTTCGGAACGGAAGTCAACGGGCCTAGCCACTTGGCCACCGACGCTCGTATGTATAGTATATAACTATTAATTTATTTTTTATTGTGAATTTATATAAAAAAATGTTTTTATTAATATGATCTTTTTATACTTTTCGACATGAGTTAATTTACCACTATAGTAATACTACTAATTTTTACTTTTTGGCATACATATTTGTTTCTATTATTTCCTTTATTGGCGTTAATGAATTTCTTTAACAGATTTTTCTTTCTATACATACGCGTACATCGATGGGTATGTATAAATAAAACTCTGCTAACCCATTTAGGGAAAAGAGCAGTAGGCTTACTACGTAAGGCGCGAAAAGCTCGAGAAGCTCTCAAACGCGACATAATTACAGATTTTCTATGGTTCTAATGTACGTCGCGTTTGACAGCTTCTCGCGCCTTACGTAGTAAACCTGCTGAAACTTTGAAATTATCCTCTTCAGTTGCGTTTTAAACCAAGTAATACTAACCCCTTCAAAAAATCAACCCTGTAAGGATTCGACTAAGTGACACATACTCGTACAATCCTTTTGTCACCAATAGCCACAGTAGATATGCCTGTCTGTGCTAGGTGTATTGTGGTATAGTTAAATCAAGTCAAATTATATTATGGAGAGAAATGGAGAGAGACTATTAATTCTAATGGCTTGATGATTAGTACGAGTATGTTCCCAGATGACAAAGGCCACCTTTGACACCAACCATGGTCCTTGGTACTTATTAGCTATAACGTCAATTTTTTTTGGTAAAATCTTACTTCGAATAATACTTTGACTTTGCTTTCTTGGAAATTTGGAAATTCGCTATTATTGTTCCACCAGAAGTGCAGTGAAGCTTAATTTTATCGAATTTGTGGCACAAACTTAATCGTTTATTTATTTGTATGCTATTACTGAATTTACTTTTTTATGTCTGAATGATACTTATTTGCTTGGCGGTCGCACCACTATCTTACACTAGTAAAGTTGTCGATAAAACAGTAGAGTTCCTGAGACAATTACTCCCTTTATAGCCTGATGGTAATAAACGTGTAATACCTTAAGATTTCACAGTCGTAACTTGGCAACTCAGGTAATATCAAGGACGATAAAAGATGAAACGTAGTGGACAAAACTACATTAAAAAAAAAATATCTTGGCTTTTAAGACCAATAAGAATTCACTATTAACTTAAGTAGCGAGGTACATTGCGCGTAGAAACGACTGCTGACAGGAAAGCGTTGCGTAGGTAGATCCCTACAAGGTGGACCAACGATCTGGTAAGGGTCGCGGGATAACTGTAGGGACTACTATTTGGTATTCATTCTGTGATACCGGCGGGGGTCCGGCCATTAGGGCCCCATTCCGGTGCGCCCCCGCCCGTGACGCCACTGCAATCTAAAATCTGTTGGTCGGCAAGCCGTCCCGGTTTTTTAGTGGCGTCACGGCCGGGGGCGTACCGGAATGGGGCCCTAAACGGCCGGACCCACCAGTGGATCCAGGCAGCCGATCATTGTGAAGATCTTTGGTAGAGACCTCTGGACGTCTTTCGGCTAAAATGATGATGAAAAAGAAAGTTGTTTATCAGTTTTCATACGTCTTTATTGAGGGGTTTAAGCTTTCTATTTCGTGTATTTAGCATTTATCTGCATATAAAATATGACGGCCGACTGAAAAAAATAACACTAACGCTAAAGATATAACACGAAAGCTCTCATTTGCGCGACAGTAATCAAATTGAAACACCTTAACTTCGGTTCTCTAAACACCGCACTTGTGTAACTTACTTACTATTACCTACAAGTACTGAAGCCGAATTGCACAAAGCTAGCTTGCGGTTAGATCAACCCTTAAACCTTCGTTTGGCGCGAAGAGATGAAGGTATTAACAAAACAGGAACATTAGAAACTGATTATCTTTGCTGGTTATGTTCTACTCTTGTCATAGCTTTATGATTTCAAAAAGGATTTTTGGTTCAGTTATCACAAAGACGCCTCACTAACATGACGTCATTCTGAGTGAAAATAAGTTGAATACCCAGCTAGTAGTGGTTACTAGAAAACGTCATAGAGCTCTAGTGTCTTTGTGATACACGTGTTAATGAGTATGCTACAGACTCTGGCATATAAAAAAGGCACTGCTCTACTACGTCCTTAAAGAGTGTCCAATTTCCTAAGGTTGCCCGGTAGAGAGTGCTGCAAGCGATAGAGCCACTTTTGCGCATTCTAATTAACCTGTATAATATTGTTCATTGTCATTATCTTTAGTCGTGTGGTAATAAATAAAGTGTTTTGACTTACAATAAATACTATTTGGGTAACTATTTATTGTACAGCAATTGGCAAAGAAAGTTTAAATAAGATGTCGCAACAGGGAGCAAGAAAGAATAGAATATACGTTTTTGCAAACTAGAAAAAAAACAGTGCAGTAAAATTCACAAAGAAAGATAGAAAATGTACATTTGAACTACCTTATTGCTCAGTAGCAATTTCTACCGGGCAACCCCTAAGGCAAAACAACTTTACAAAATGCTTTCTTTTTCGATTTTATGTTGAAGGTATAAGATTAAAATATAGTGGCCACGGCCTTGTAAAGGTTTAAAATGTTAAAAGCATTCCGGTGGAATCGGCCCTCGCAACGTCATACATGCAGTGATTAAAGCGCTGCTCGCGCGCCGCCGACTTGCGAACTTCGGCCCAACTAGTCTGAACAGCCTGAACTTACATGGCAGCCAGCTTCAGCTGCCACCGTAATTGCTGTGATAGGTTCCAACATTGTTATACGTTATTGTCAAACTACGTTTATTGGCGTATTACCTGTATAATAATAATAATATGTGGAACATCTTACACACAGCCATCTGACCCCAAACTAGGCAGAGCCTGTACTATGGGTAAATACCGGACAGATACGTACATATATAAATAAATATACAATATCCAGACACAGGGCAAACACAAAATATGTTCATCACACGAATGTTTGCTCTGGGCGGGATTCGAACTAGGGATGCGCGATTTTTGCCTTTGAATCGATTTTCTGGATCGTAAGCCTTTGAATCGATTCTTGGATCGGTTTGTATGCTCTTGAATCGATCTCTCAAAAATCGATTCAAAAATCAAATCACAATTTGCATTATTAAATTATTATTATTTTTATGATACAGACACATAATTTTCAGTTTTTCCAATAACACACTGGATTTTATGGGTGGAATCATCCACAATAATTTTTACACAAATGGTTAAACTTATATCTACGGCACAAGCGACCAACGCAAAATAAAAACAGTGAGGAATTTTTAGAACTACTTGCATCATGTTTTTATCATCTAACTTTGCTTTATAACATAAACAATGCGGACTAATAATAATAACTTTATTGCTTCAGAAAATTTACAAAAGTGTTCTTAGAAGTATAACTTAACAAAAAGTACAAATTTTGTGCTAACATAAATTGAAACCCCTACCACCCGAACTAGGAAAAATCCTGTATCTCAGGAGGTAGTGCCTCGCCGTCAATCAAACGTCGCAAGATAGTTAATTTGTTTTTTTTTTTATACATATATATAAAGTTTCTCTATGTCTTCGATTTTAATAAAAATAAAAATAAATAGAAGATAAATGAAGATAGTTACATAAAATAAATAGATAAAAATAACTGCCGTGTAAATAATTTAACAGCGTATTTTATGTGTCTTTTATACATTATATTATAAATTATAATAATATATTTCGATATTATAAACTCAAATACAGGAGGTTAGTAGTAAAAAGAATAAAAATTGGTATATTACTGTGAGTTGTTGTCATCCAATATTAACTAATAGATTTTCAGTTTCTTCGTAGCTCAAACCCATGAGCCATGTTCGAACTTTTCTTTTAACATCATATTTGTTATTCATGTAAATATTGAGGGCTTTGTTGGCTTTATTATAGATTCTGCAACTAAGTGCCTCATATTGTTGTCTTGCAAATTGAGTGCGGCATGTCATAAGATTGCACACAGGAAAACCTTTCCGTCTCCTGGTCATTGACTCGTCAAGCGGAAAAGTGGAGTGTTTTCTAAGAATCAGTCGCATAACGAAGAGTTTACGAAACGTTAGTAAATCACACTCAGCATACAATTTTTCTGTGGGATAATCTCTGGGTCTTGATTTCATTACCTTTAGTAGTGCTCGTTGTGCTCTTTCCAAGCTAAGAACACTTGTTTTATGGGTCCCGCCCCAGACAGTCACGCAATACGTGAGAAGGGATTCGCACAGGCCTTGGTAGACTACTTTTATTGTTTTCGTATCCAGTATATTTCTTAACGTTTTAAATATAAATAGCATTTTTCTAAGCCTGGTTGCTAAGTGGTTAACATGATGATGCCAGTTCAATCCCTCATCAATGTGGACACCGAGGTATTTTGTAGAGGTAACTAGGCCGAGCGGACAGCATGAACAGTTCTTTGTCGATTGGTTACATGAGTGAACTTTAATTACAGCTGAGAAAGGAGGAGGCTTTGGCGCCTTGGCAATCGTAAAACGCAAAACCTTAGTTTTCTCTACATTTAATGTCAGTAAGTTACAGGACAACCAGTTCATTATTATGCCAAGGGCATTTTCTGCATTCGTTTGAGCTGTGTTCCAATCGGGACCCTCGACAAGGAGCGCGGTGATGTCAATATAGTGTAGCATTTGTTTGAAATTGATCTTTCTTCATTTTTTATTAAAATCATAACAAATTAGTACACTGTCTGTGAATACGATCCAAGGGATTCGATCTTCCTTACTTGTGAATCGATCCGAATAAATATCGTATTGAAGTGAATCGATTCAAAAAATCGCTAGATCGTATTCTCTTGAATCGATCTTCATAAAAATCGAATCGTAATGCGCATCCCTAATTCGAACCCGCGACCCTAAGCAGACGTGCTACCAGCTACGGGGCCGTCCGTATTACATCTGTTATTTCCTGGCCTACTCCGAAAAATATTTGGAATGAAAATTGATAATAACGACATACAATTAGACGTTGAATAATTTGCTGTGGTTGGTTGAAGACAGATTTAACTTAACTTTGATACATAAAATACGAAAGAAAAATTTGGGAAAAATAATGTACTGATATAAGTTATAGACATTTCCTAAAAAACATGTATGAAACCCTTTTGAAGAAATATTTTCTGTCTAACAATTTGAATATTAATCAAAATCAGTTCCCACTTTCGATACAAACACTTATCATACCTACTTAAAAAAAACGCTTTTATAGTTAGGAAGAAACAAAATGTCTCATACCATTCTTACGTTTATTTTTTTTCTTACTTTAATAGGGTAGTGTCCAGGGTCAGAATAATTACATTCTATTTAGTCCGTATTTTAGATTATAAAAAATATTTTACACGTATTTTTTCTTTTTTCGATTAAACAAAAAATAACAAAGATATAGCCCATTAAAGTTACGTGTGACGTCACTCCGTGCACCTCCGTGCTAACAAAATGCAGCATGGCGTGACGTCACACGTTACTTTAATGGGCTATATCTTTGTCATTTTTGGTCGAATTTACAATTAAAAAAATACGTGTCCCTTATTGTTGAATAATGTAAAAGACAGACTAATTAAATTTTTTAAGGATACTAGCGTATTACCTACTTAGATAAAAACAATTTTTGCATCCCAAAAGTGAAATGTGAGAAACTAAATCATCTATGATTTATGTTCCATACTTCTGGCAAATAAATAATAACATAATATTTCTATTTTTGTCTCTTTTTGTAAAAAAATATATTTACGAGCGTGAAAAGGATCGGAATAAGCAAAATCAGAGCTCCATTGGGCGGACCAAAAACCCACACGGCTTAAATAAAACGAAATAGCCCAAAGTAGAAGTCGAAATTGTTTCATTTGATAATAATCTTCCGAATCGGACCGCTGTCCTGAACAAACAGCTTCCTAGTGTAATTATTATCTTTTCTTCTGTTTCGTTTATTTAGAAATGAAAAAGAAATGATTTGTACCCCTGTAATCCGAGGGCCGGAGGATTTCTATAATTTTAACAAGGGAGAAATCAAATATTTTAACTTCGCAAATTTTCTTTTGGAGGGTTTCTTTTGTTTAAGGTTATTTTCTTAATTGAAAAGTGTATTTTAATAGTGATTGGAAACGTTGAACAATTTTTAAGTTTTTTTTTTCAGTTTTATTATCATAATTATCATAATATCATATTTAATATCATTATTAACATAATCGCATTCGTAATTTTCGTTTCGTCGCTTTATAACGACCACAAACTAAGTAAAAAATAATATATGTAGATATGGAGGATTTCTTTTTAAAATAACGAGACTTCAAAAGATTGGAATCAATACGTTGATAAGTACATTTTAATACCGTTTTGTTTTACCTACCTACCTCAGTTAAAATTACTTTCAGAAAGTATATGAAAGCGAATTGGATAGAAAAAATATGTTAATTAGTTAGGCATATTTTTTATATAATACCTATTTCAAAGAAACAATTTTCGATGACTTGAGTGACATAATATAATTTTTACCTTTAGCCTTCAGCTTAGTATTTTAAGCGCTCCCATGGATTTAAAAAAAGCTTTTCAATCATTGTCCTGACTATTATAATTATAACACACAACAAAAAGCTATATCGGCGGTGACACTTTAAATTCATACCAAATAGCTGGTATATAAAATAGCAACAAATGTAATAAGAATCACGATTAAGAAAAACAATCTTGGGTGAAAAGAACTTATCGCACGACCCAAGTTGGTTTTAATTAAATACGCGCCGTTTTTTGTTTTGCTCTTTTGAAACAGGATGTTAGAGAAACATTTACTAGATTTTTCCAGTTACAAATGGACATCTTAAAACTAAAAAGAAAAAATTGACTGTTTGTTTGGTTGCGTTTCGAGGTTAACCTACCTCACAAACCTTGGTGTCGGAATTGTAGAACCGCCTTAGGCTTAGTATGTAATATTTTTAAGATTAAGAAAAGATAAATGTCAGAAAGATATCCCCACTAATTTATTCTTTTATATATCATTTGTAAAAAAAATCTTTATTACATAAGTATGAAAAATAAAATCTTTTAAGAAAAGCCAAACCTAGCAAACTAGCTAAAGCAAAGCTTTACTCCTTAATCAATAAAAAGTATCAACATTCTATAACTTATTTTTAAGTTTCTAATAAAGGCTAGACACACCCTATGCAGTTTATTTGCCTTCTCACCTTATTTTAAATGACGTCCTTCTAAGTGGCATATAATGAGAAAAGTTTAAAACGGCCTGGCTAAAGCGAAGCCGGATACTTTACTTTCCTTACAAGCGAATCTTGGGGAACTGTATTAAGTCCTGAGATTCCCCTTTTAATTTTAGCTTAAGGGTGTTTGTACACGGTGCAAGTAGTTTGCGCATGTTGAGTAAAATTTGATTTCGTTTGGACACGCGAAGTACATAGTACAAATCTATGTCTGAGTTACTTACACTTAATTATTTAATTTCTAATTTTAGAGCTTTCAAATGAAGTCAATCGACTCAACCAACATGCATGAATTTTATATGAACCAAAACTACGTAAACTGCAGTTTCTTGGCAAAGATGATTGAATATCTTAACGACAAATGACTACAAAATTTCAAGCTTAATTACTCGTATGTCCATTTTGCAACATAAACAAAGGGAAAAAGAACTATAAAATCATACTGTACAATACAAATAAGCATTATCCAAACATAAGTAAAATAAAATACTAGAAGAACTCGTATCTTACAGAATGTGCTTAGGCAATTCAAACGATAGTAAAGTCACCGCCCGCGGCTACGCCCGCGTTGTTTTTTTACTTTTTGTATAGTTTCCTGTAGGAATAAGATATTTTCCCGTGGTAAATACTATCTAAAATGTTGGCCGGGGATATAAGGTACCACCACACAAAACAAATTTCTTACATCCGCTCGACTCGTTTTTTAGCATTATTTTTCTATGTACAGATTTTCCTCTACAGACTTTTTTGACCTCTACAGTTTTATTATATAGAATACAATGTCAACAATATCGCCATCGGTAAAAAAACGCTGGTAAGCAATATTTCATAAGCAAACATTGTAACGAACCAGAAGCTTATTCATTCTTTTTGTAATTTTCACGATTCGACAATTTTCAATACAGACACGCGGAATATCTATTGGCTAATGAATATGCATACCAGACGTGTGATGTCCAAAAACGAATATCCGATGTTTTGTTTATTTTTAATAATCTGTAGCTTAAAATTAACGTTTAAGGGTGCGTTCTCACTAAGAGCATTCGCGTGTAATGAGCGATTTTCTGACAGCTACAATTAAGAAAAAGCTTTGTAAAAATATGTCCCGATAGTTGACTCATGTACAGTCCGGGCAAGACCGGGCTTATGGAACAGTAAATCTCAACTGGATCGTGATTAATTTTCCGCGTAAGTAAAAATGCGGGAAAGTACGTAGTGGTAGTGCTGAAAGCTTACTTTTTTCAATAACTGGTACATGCGTGCAGTGTCTCTGTGTGTACGTGGTGTAGGCGTGTATGTATGTGTGTGTTTATGAACGTATGAACGTTTGAGTAGGTATGAACGTTTTCAAAACCACAGAACAGCACCTGCGTATTTTCGTTGTTGAAATGTAAAGTAAATTTTTACAACCTCGTCATTGGATTGACAAGTAAATTTTAAACGTGGAGAAATACTTGCGTCCTAGCAAGTTTTTATTACTTTTTCTGGCCACGTGGAGTTCGGTTTTTTCCAACAACCGACGGTATCCAATTCATTAATATTCTGGCCGCGGGCAGCGTACATCCGTCCTGGAGCGTGGACAAATCAAAAAGTTTATTTTTTGGGATATGCAGTTTTGTTCTCGGCTGATACGGCTTTGTTACTACGTGGAATTAGTTGGTAGCGGCTTTTGAAATTGAATTTTCAATGCTGCCTTTCGTACACATACTACAAATTTTATAACAAAAGAAAAAAAAAAAGATTGGAGAAACTGAGTTTTATTTTTCCTATAGCAACATACATAGCATTCACTGTGCAAAAACACAATTGCAACGACAACTACAACCTCGAACCCACCAAATATAAATAAAAGTCCTCTTTTCTTTTCTAAGAAAAAGGCAGAGTTCAGCAGTGGACTGTAATAGGCATTTCAAAAATTAAGTCAATCTTATATATAAAATTCTCGTGTCACAGTGTTCGATTCCATACTCCTCCGAAACGGCTAGACCGATTCTCATGAAATTTTGTGAGCGTATTCAGTAGGTCTGAGAATCGGCCAACATCTATTTTTCATCCCCAAAAAAAAAAAAAAAAAACAACGCGGGCGTGGCCGTGGGCGGACAGCTAGTAACTGATAAAATTATAGTTTGATCACAACAACAAAAAATAACAAGAAGTCAACTCAGTTTCAGTTTTGAAATTATAGAATCGACCTTTTTTCAGACAGAAAAATATCTCGTTAAAGAGCATATTCAAGGAAAAAAAGGCTCTTAAAGCAGCTTTTAACCTCGGGTATAAAACTGGCATTTTCTACCTTCAGCCCTCAGATCGCTCATTCAGATCTTAGATTGTAAGAAAATAGCGCAACATTGAAAATAACACCACTTAAAGCGTCCATAGAAAAAGGAATTCTTTTTGCATTTAATAAGAAGCTAAAATCCTGTGGAAGGTTTTCGATTTTAAATTAAACAGAAAGGAACAGCAAAGTAAACAGGAAGATGTCGGAATCAGAGTTATTCGAGTAAAAAGTAAGACCCATTTTAAAATCGCAACTTTTTTTCTTCATTTCTCCGCATTCTATCTGTTTTTTTGAAATGAGAGGCCAGTTATTACAAATCGAACGATTTGATTTTTTTCTATCAATTGAAATCAAAATTTAAATTAGTTGAAAACGGAAATGTTCTCTAGTCTCAGTTATATAAAAGTTGGCACATGCTTACTGTATGGCAATATAAACTCCTGCAGTAACCAAAAATATATAACTTCATCTCTGATTTATGTCACCAAACAAATAAGTTCGTAAAGTTTACGTAAACATAACTAAAATTAGGTATCAAGCTTATTCACCAAATTTTACGAAAATTTGTTGATGAGGAAACTACATTGTTAGATGGACAAAGGGACAGACGGACGAACAAACAAAAACATTAAACAAGCAATAAATAACCCCCGTATATCTGTCAAACAAAAAGTAATTTACTTTCCAAAATAGTAACATACTTAGTATTCCTGGCCCCCATACTAGGAATTCCTGTAGGTAGGTACTATTGGAAGCCAGTTCCTTCGTCTATTGAAAACAATACTATTTAAGATACAGTTTTGCAAATAAATGATAATTCTATTATTATATTATTGAGATACAAAAAAGTAAGTGAAAAAAGTATCTTCCCCTTTATCGACTTTTTTATAAAAGAAAGAGTGTGATTATTTGGTTGATGCTATTTATAAATTGTTTTACCACTTTTGCAGTGAAACAGAGAAGCGTTTCCCTCTCACTTGGGCAGTATCTAAAACAGATAAGCATCGGTTATATTTACTTATTTACTTAGTTTTAGTGTACCATAACCAAAATCGGAAAAATAAATAAGTCATAATATGAATAATTTATACTTTAAAGTCGCAAATTTCCACAAAGCCATCCCGTATTTGGTATCAAAAAGCGGGATTATTAATCCTAAAATAATATTTTCAGTTGGTCGAACAAAATTCTGCAAATTGTTTTCGGTATACATAAAGCCCTCGGGTGTGGCGCTAAACTGATTTTAGAAACAGTGTTGTTAATGGTTGTGGAATTTATACCGCTCCATTGTAATATTTTTTATTTTGCGAAAATGTTATGTCGACAGTAAATCTGGCAAATCTAAATAAGACTCATTAAAGGCCTAAGAAAGAGAGTATATAATGTAAATAACATGTAACTATTTAAGTCCATATACTTAACCAGAGTCCATATACTGGAGAGCGTCGGTGGCCAAGTGGTTAGGACCGTTGACTTCCATTCGCAAGTTCGCGGGTTCGAACCTCGGCACGTACCAATGTGTTTTCGATTTTAGAATTCATATCTACGTTTATTCGACGCTCTTACGGTGAAGGAAAACATCGTGAGGAAACCTGCACAACTGTGTGTGAAGTTGACCAACCCGCACTGGGCCAGCGCGGTCGACTAAGGCCTAATCACCCTATTTTCTAGGTCGGTGGGGACCGAGGGGCTAGAGCCTACCCTGAAAATAGGGTGATTAGGCCTTAGTCGAGTTTTGTCCCCACATTATGAGCTGTTGAAACTTAATAGATCCAAAAACTTAGAGACTTAGTAAATATACATAGAGCACGCGCATCGCTCCGCTGCCTTTATGTCAAGCGTAAGCAAATTTTGGCAGATTTTGTATGGGCGGTGAAATCAATAACATTTTTCTTTTTGGATTTGTTCCTCGAGTCATGTTTGCAACTTATCACTGCACATTTCAAAATGTTCTCCTATTAAATTTCTTATTTTTACCGGGAAAAATAATCAGCTCCGATAACCATTTGAAACTAAACGAAGGCGCTGAAAATATTTGGACTGTTCATATCCGTGCTTACAGTTCATACTCGATAGGCGTACTCTATCCCTCCCAGAAATTTTTCTATTTATACTCTAAGATCCAAAAACTTATAGATATAAAATCACAAATAATTAAAAAAAAAAAAATTGGGCATTTCATCAAAATACTGAAGTCTATTTTTGCTTGCTTATAACAGACGCTACAGAGAAATAAAATAACTATGTAGCGCGCGGGCTCTACATATAGATTGATTTTTTATTCATGGTTAGGAGCAAAAGTCCCTCTTCGTCAATGTAGGCGGCCTTATTTCTGGATAGCGTTAGTAGATGAGTTTTCTTTTAATAAAATCTGTTAGAATAGTCAAAATATCTACAATTCCCGAATCTCCAGTCCTAAATGCAAGTAACAAAACCACGTAACAACACACTCGTTATTGTAAAAATACCAAATCCGAGAAACATCAACAACTAGCAATAACCTAGTTGGAAGGTTTTGCTATCTAAACTGTATTTGAACAACACCCGGTTCCATGTCCCTCTAATTAATAAAGCGATGTAGGTATTGCATCGGCACGTTTATCGGAAATACACAAACAATTAATAGTACTTTATAACTACGCCGTGTAATTTTACTGCTAGTTAATCCGCAACAAAGTAAACATAGTGGTATTACTAATGAAACTGAACAATTTTCCCTGGAACATAGGTATCTCAAAATTTAAATTCAACTTGTCACACAAAGTAGCCGGTCATGTGACTGAAGATTAAATGAAAAGTGAAAAGATTCCAAGGAAAATATATTTTTACATTTCAAACTATGTTCCTAAAAGTTGTTCAGTTTCATGAGTACCTACTACGACAATGTTGCGGCTAAGACACCAGTTAAATTTCGCGGTGTATAATACGTATTTTTGTATGTAATATACGTATTCGCGGTGTAGAATATTGTATTGTATTTTGAATATGAATGAAAAAGTCACGGAGCAAAAGCTAAGTTGACTCCGATTCTGACTTTTGTTTAGACTAATATGGTTGTATCAATTTATTTATCTACACGTGATCTACACCAACTTGGCTACGTCAAAGAAATTGGTGAATATATTTGGCTGAGAGTTCTTACAAGTACCATTATTATTGACCTAGAGAAGAAAGTAAGATTCGTTATCTACGAAGTTTCTATTGGTGTTCCTTTCCACAAAAATACCAAAAAGCCGCCGTATTAAATAAAAAAGAAACGATTTTAGATGTAAATATTTAAACACACCTATAATAATAATAATAATAATAATAATAAATCCATTTATTTCAGGCAATATTTACATAAAGATGTTAATTATGTAAACAGAGGCCCATATCATAAATACCTTACAGACTATCATACATATATTATACTATATCTAAGCACTAATTTACTTAATCACACTAAACTTCGGCAAAAAAATTGGTGAATATATTTGGCACACCTATACAAGTGACGCCACCAAAAACGCTTAAACACCAATAAAAAATGCTTCCTTATTTTTTATCATCATTTCGTCGTACTTTTTTTAACGAATGAAAACCCGAAAAGTTTTTTAATTAACATTGTAGGGCGCTGTATTGCGACCTGTTGCGTCATGCCAGAATAAACACAAAGTAAGTATTGTATTTGGAAAATATCTCACAAATTCTGTACAAGCAAAATATTTTTGTCGACTTTTATTAGCATAACTCCGAAAACATGCCTTAAGGCACGACTCAACCTTTGTCACTAACTGTCGACAAGGCTTCAATATTTAATTGCTAAAAGCCTTTTTGAGCCCAGCTTTGCTGGCTACGGCGCGGACAGCGTCCCGTGAATAATAAAAGTGTACGTGACGTAAGAACGTAAGGCCGGCTAGATTCATCGTAGTTTACGGACAAAATGCTGTCTGAGTACAGATGTTTTATCTCACGAGCACTTTGTCCTTGTGTGCGTAGCGCTCAGTTTAGTATATGTTCTAAGAAAACAAGGTCTAACACTCCGACCACGTGACGTGACTGACACAAGCATACGTCATTTCTACGTCATTTTGCCTGTTCATCCCTGTCGAATGCGTGTAATAGACAAGGATGAACAGCGCAAAATGACGTCGGTCACGTGGTCGGAGTGTTAGACTTAGACCTTGTTTTCTTAGAGCATGGTTTAGTAGTAACAGCCTACTTGGTCGAGTGGTCAAAAGATCGCCTGACGTTTCGGAACTTCTGGGTTTGAATTCCGGTGGGGATTCGTCAAACGAATTTCACATTGAGAGACTTTCCCCAGCTTGGTTAGGACATTTCAGGCTGAATCACCAGATTGTCCGAAAAGGAAGATGATACCGTTCTTCGGTAGGCACGTAAAGCCGTTGGTCCCGGTTATAGCCATAGGCGGCTCACTGATTCTGACACCAGTAGGCCTACTATGTAAGTAGCGACAGGCTCGAGAAGCTGTTAAACGCGACTTATTGACAGAAATGCTATGGCTCTAATGTCACTATGTCGCGTTTGACAGTTTGTGAGGTAAAGTAAGTAAGTTTAGTAGTACGTACAAGAGCGCGTGTCTACACGCACAACACTACAAGTATGGCTGGCATTTATGCACTCGTGAGATAAAATAACTGTACGTACATTATGTTTATGTTTTAGTTCTATATGACTGTGCCAAAAAACCTGTTGATTAAATATTTCATTGGAAAGGTCGAAGTGAGCGGGTCAAAACAAATTAGGGTAATATTAATAGAGTGGGTCGATACCCTATACCCACAACGATTTGTATAAAATATTATAATTCTATGTACTTCTCAAAAAAAAATTTTCCTTCTGCAGTCCGGTAAAAATCAGGTTACACTTATAACTACATTCTAAAGTTATATGAATTTACGACAGAAAGTTTAATTAACAACCCGTTTTGTTCCCACTGGGGGGCTCGAAGCTAACCCTAAGGGCTTAAGGCCTTGGTTTTTTACTTTTTAACAGATACCTACCGTCTGGTAGTGCATTTTTACAATTTATAAATTGGAGCGAAAAAATATTATCATTTAGCTTGGGTAGGGGCTCGAACCCGCATCTCATTGGCTATCACTATACGAGCTTCGAATAAATAGACATATTAATAATTCGAAAACTGGAAGTTTGGTCGGTGAAAATTTCAATAAAAATAATAAAGTATGTGCCAAAATAGCAGATCATCCAACATTTCCAGGTCCATTCGTCTAATCCAACATTCAGCAATTTGCATTACGGAAGCTTTACCTTTCGAGATAAAACGACGGACAGGACCGCCCCAGAATAATGATTAATATTATTTGAACGAGAACAAATTATTTTAATCCATCTGGGTGTGCCTTGATTTATAATACAAAGTCTGTTATTTATAAATGGGAATTTTAGAATTTATGCTAATTTCGTAGTTGAGTTAATTCGGATTAGGATTGTTGCGTGAAAGTTGGTGTTAATAAGTCCGTTTGTATTATTTCTGAATTTATTTCATAAACATTTAAATGTTTACTATGTTACACAATAAATTGTGTAATCAAATATTTCTAGGATTATTTAGAAACTAGTATTGTAACGTAATAATTTTATTTATTTTCATCCTGCTCTACTTTTTTTTGTTATGTATAAAATGATATTTTTGTTTCTAGATAAAATGTATGTAATTTTGTTAATACTCGTAATCATATTTATTTCAACTATTTTGTGTATCTTAAAACACAAATTTATTTTTTTAGAAAATAAATAAATAAATAAAATTCTTTTAATAAAATTCTATATATAGACCTATTTATTTTAGTAGTGTTTCTTAGTTTTCCAATATAAAGAATACCTCGCAAAAATAAATTATTTGAATTTAATTTATGTATGACTGTAATAAATATTGTACCTACCAAGAAGAAGAAGGTTAAGGAGGTCAAACAGAACACGGAAAGAATAGACCTTAGACTCCACCGACAAGAGCGCGGCTCTTTTATGTGAAAAATAATAATGAATTATTATGTCTGAAAATACATAACCTCTCAAAACTTGTATTTTATTTTAGCTATCTTTTAATTCTGGTGTTTTGTAATGAAGAGGTGGTTTAAATTACGGTCTCTTTTGGACACGGGAAATATGAGAACAATAAATTCATGGGCTTGTTCCGCTATCAGTGTTTACGTCGTAAATTTCACGTGCAAAAGTAATTCTACAACACGTATGGTACATTTGAGGTAGATTGATTGTTTTATTAAGGCGCAGCTAAAAAAAAACAGTCTCACTTTATTAATTATTGTAACAAAAATACACATACTACGAGTCTTTTACTGAAAAAACCTTTTTTTTTTTCATAAAGCAGAGTAAGATGTTCTTCCTTATTTTAAGCTTAATATCATATTATATTTAATGATAAAACAACACATCAGTGAAACTGAAAATATAAAGTTTTCACAGTAAAAGTTGTAAGTCCAAAACGGTGTGCATTTTACATGTTAATAACTAAACTTTTAAAGAAAAATCTACTTTTCTGACAGAAAAGAAAACAAATGGTTACAAATACTAACATTACGAGTATTATTACTCGCAGACAAATTCTTTTTCTATTTTTTAATACTTACAAGAGAAATAGCGTCATTTGTTCGTTGGTAAAGGGGTAAAAATTACATAACCCTTTTAGGCAACCCATTGAGTCCCTCCCTTAATAGATGTCCTCTCCAATTTGATACCCAGGTTGACCCGTCCGTTGTTCTGGATAAATAAATGTCATTATGTTTGGCATTGATTGATTGATTATATTTATTATTTCGTGTTTCGTTACGGCTGGCAATTATTTCTGTTGTTTTGGGAAATAAGTAGGTATTTTGGATCTTGTCTCGCTTGAGTTTCAAATGTTTGTTACTTAGAGTATAAATAGAAAAATTTCTGGGAGGGATAGAGTACGCCTATCGAGTATGAACCGTAAGCACGGATATGAACAGTCCGAATATCTTTAGCGCGTTAGTTTAGTATCAATTGGTTATCGGAGCTGATTATTTTCCCCGGTGAAAAAAAGTAATTTAATAGGAGAACATTTTGAAATGTGCAGTGAAAGGTTGCAAACATGACTCGAGGAACAAATCAAAAAAGAAAAATGTTATTTATTTCACCGCCCATACAAAATCTGCCAAAATTTGCTTACGCTTGACATAAAGGCAGCGGAGCGATGCGCGTGCTCTATGTATATTTATTCTCTAAGGTTTGTTATTGTAAAGATCATGAACGTTTTAAAAACCCCTACACCAGCGTCTATCGAGTGTCTTCGTCGTGCGTCGTGTTGCGCATACAATCATAGGCAGCAAGGTGAGTGAAACAAAAGACGGACGCGGATGAGCGACGAAGCACGCTCGACGTCGACGACGACGCTCGGAAGGCGCTAGTGGTACTGATGAATGTTGCAAATAAGAAAAATAACTTTAACTACTTTAAATTGCATTTGATTACTTATATTTCAGGATTATGGAAGCCTCGGAAAAATCAGACAGAGTAGAAAAAAGAAAGTGAAATAAAAAATAGGGAAAGTTATATCAAAATACTTAATAGTCAAATATAGAGGACCAACGATTTAAATCAGTAACGTTAAATTAAAAATTTAAAAAACCTCCGCCACAAAACCGTTACGTGATCTTTCCTGAGGCTCCATACGCATTGTACGGTCAGCTGCAGAATGCGTTTGTAGTGGCGGCGGTTAGCCGCGCGGCACCTAGCCGTTAGTTGGATCGGAGTAACCGGCTGTAGCCGCCGCGGTTGCGCGATAACCGCATCACAGTGCGTATGGAAACTTTTTTCCATACATATTTTTGATGCGGCCAACCGCGCAGCTAACCGCTTAGTGCGTAGAGAGCCTTAAAGTGGCTTGTAGAGCAAGCAGCGCCCTCGTTATTCCGAATGTCGATTCTTATACCTCACCAACTATCTATAACATTACCATGAACAATTACATTGCATTTTCCATCTCTCAACCACAAAAAGCGTCAGAAGAAAACTGTAATGATGACGTAAAAATCTGCATTGCAAATTTGAGTGGCCAGATAACGGACGGGTCGTAAAAATGTAAGTTATAAAACAAAGATAAGTAAAGTTTCAACACTTCTAGTTAGTGAATTACTTAAATAAATTGTTGTAAGAATAAGGCTCTTTTCACACGGACTGAATTTAAATACAATACAAATCATAAACGATTTACTTTTTCATATTATTTTTCAAAGAAGATCGCACATACGCGACGTTGTCCCACCCAATATGACATGTACTGGTTATTTTATTTCAGCCTATCACGCAATTTCGTCGCCCGCGTAATCTTATACAAGTCCTTTCCGAGCCAGATGGCGAGATCATAGATGCGGTTAAAGCAGTCAAAAAAGTTCAGGTTAGAATGCCCTTCTGGTCGTGAATACTCTTCTGGTAATAATTACCCTTCAGGTATCAATGCTCGCATTCGCTGGCAGAGACTCTGCCCAATTCAATAGGTATAGCTGTGGGTATAGCTATAGTGGCAGAGCCCCAGGTGACGTTTCGTTCATGATGTTTTCTATATCAACGCGCTAGGTCAAGGTCCAAGGTTCCCATGACTGACACTGTGGTGACATCTTTAAAAATGTATGGAGTTTGAAATCAGTTTTATGTCAGGACCTCCGTGTGAAAAAAACGTAAAAAAAGGGTGATGGTCCGTGATAGACATCTATTAATTTTATTTATTTGTCTAGATATTTTTATATAATATTTGCTACTACCAATAAAGGAAGTCGTTTATCGCCATCTCAATTATAATCTAAAACACCTTTTGTAGGTTGTAGATTTTGTTACAAGCAAGTTAAATGTTGTTTTGTTTAGACCATGGTGTCGATAAAGCGGAAATATTAAGCAAAAACGTCTAACTGTATATTTGGTGATTCCAACTGAACTTTCTGAGAAAGCTATAAAATTTGAATGTTTGAGACATTTTTAGGAGACTGTTATGTTCTTAAAACCGAGGGGCAAACCGACTGATTTGTCTCACATGGAAAATGAAATTTATTCTAAGAGCACTTAGAAGAAAAACGTTTTTAGTGAGTAAAATTCAACCCAGTAATCCTTCAAGCCGTAAGCGTACGCCTTCTAGCTTTGATTGATGCGAATTACATTATAAGCAGTCAATCACCCGTACTCAGATCCCACATTAGTATGGGCAAATTTCGATAACGCTGTGATGAAATAAAATTACTTACCCAATATATTAACCTGAATGTTAAGTACTATAGATGATTGTTTTGTTATTCTTGTATAACTTAGAGATATCGACATGAAAATAATCCTATTAATATTATAAATGCGAAAGTTTGTGAGGATGGAGGTATGGATGGATGAATGGATGAGTATTATTTCACGCAAAAACTACCGAATGGATTATAATGAAACTTTACAATAATATACCTAATTTATACGAGTACATTACAATAATACATAGGACGCCTTTTACCGCGGGAAAATATCTAATTCTGAAAAACTGTTACGCGGGCGGTGCTGCGGATCGAAAAGCTAGTAAGTATTCTATAAACTTATTTAGATCATGTTGTGGTTTCCGGTTAAAAATTTGGGTTTGTGATTTATGCCCCCAATAGTAATCGATCTTGTTCAGAGGCAAAGATTACTTATGAGGCATAGCAGAAGAGGTAAAAGAAGACCACTAAGATTTAGACCAAAATTACTTTTCTTTATTGATGTTGGTTTGTATTATTTTATTTACTTACTAACTAAAAATCGACGTTAACAGCTCATAAATGTTGCCCCACTGAGGGGCTCCTCACAACGTTTCATTCAACGTAAGAGAAAATTGTTCCTAAATTCTAATATCGAAAACAATTTGGTACGTGCCTTGGCTTGAACCCGTTGACTTCCAAATGGAAGTCCGCGGCTCTAACTACTCCGCCATCGACGCTCTCCAATAAACTATAAATATTTAATATTTATATATGTTACGGCTAAAGACAGGTGTAAACATAAACTTAAGATTAGCCGGCTAAACTTAGGTTTATCTTTGAGGAGCGGCTAATGTTCGATAAAATATAAATTGCGTCGAGTTATTTCATCTTTAGCCGTATAAACTGCACATTATCCGACCCGAAGCGGCTAAAAATGTATTCTATGGACGCGCGCGGGCAAAGAGGGGGTGAAGTGGTCGGAGGGGGGACGATGATGCGCAATATGTGTTTGTTTTTAATTTTTATATTTATAATGAGGCTGATTGTTTTTTTTTATACCTTAGTAGGTATCATTGAAACAAATTGTTGATGGTTGTAATGCAAATTGCAGTGATAATTTCAATTTTGAAATATTTTGTTCCTAATTAATAACGAAGAAGATTTATTTTGTTTTGATTTTTGTATTTTTATATGCCTAAATAGGTATTTCTAATGAACAATGAGACTAATTGTTTTAATAAGAAAAATTGTGGCTTAAAGAAAACATTATCTATCATTTTTTCATTTGCTTATTCATATTTAGCCGAAGGGCGGCGGCTAAACTCAAGTTTAGCCGGCTAAAGATAGAAGAAACTAACATTAGCCGCTCCTCCAAGATAAACCTAAGTTTAGCCGGCTAATCTTAAGTTTATGTTCACATCTATCTTTAGCCGTAACATATATATATAATATTTCATTTCTATTGACTTAAACAGCAACCTAAAATTTATTCGCTTGCTTACGCAGTATTCCTCCCCGACCGCAAGGTTTTGCTGCAAAAAATTGTAATTATTCGCGAAGAAAATGATCCGTCGGCGGATTAAAAGTGAAGCTATATTAACTGGCCAATCTGCGTTGAAATACATGGAAAGGGATATATTTATTTATCGAAACTACTGTTTATCTTACCAAACTGATAGAAGTCTCACGCAGTGGACCAAAATAAAATAATGTATAACTTTTGGAAATTTTATATGAGTTAAGTAATTTTAATTTAATTATGATAATCTGATATGGTCAATAACAGATCAATATTATGTCATAATTTTAGAACGCTGGGACGCATAATTTGTTTTAGGAAACTATCTTGGGCCGGAATAGCAATGTGTTTTTTTTTTCTAAAAATAGGACACTTGGGTCTTATGAGGACAGTTTTTATTTGAAACAACCTCAAAGAGCTTTTATGACCTTATCTGCATTAAACCTGACCTATTTACTCGTACTTTGATATTAGCTAGAAAAATGAAAGTGAAAATAAACCTAAAAAATGGTACAGCAAACGCTCACTCCATAAAAACTTACCGCAGGAAATTTGAAGTAACGAGACGAGCTAAAAGAAAAACCGCAGGCTTCGGCGGAATGATAAATAAAATAATAAAAAACCAGCTGTAATTCGCCAGCTCATCTGCAAGCCGGTTGCATCATTTCAAAAAAGTAAACTGCATTTTTTAATGAACGAAAGTCTTTTAGACGCCGCTCGCTGGTGCTATTGAGGATAGGTTTTCAAGTTGTAAATTGAACGGGCGGATAGAGCGTTTGAACGACGGATTAGCAACATTCATTGACAGCTCATATGTCCCCAGCGAAGGGCTCGAGCCTACTCTGAAATCAGGGTGAATAGGCCTAAGTCGAACACATTGGTCTAGTGCGGGTTGGTCAACTTCACAGGTGTGTGCAGGTTTCCTCGCGATGTTTTCCTTCACCGAAAAAACGTCGAATAAAGGCAAATATGAATGCGAAAATCGAAAACACATGGTTAACAAGAACTGTTAAGAAAAAATTCTTCAGTCAATAGATCGGATCAACTTCTTCCACCTTCATACTAACTATCCGATTTTTTTCTGTGTTGATTAAATTTATGCGGATCTGCTTTTGAATTACATGTTTTATCATAGAAAAAAATCTACCCCTATATCTTATTTTGGCTAGCGTTGTATTTGAATTATGTACGATTTATTCGACGCTTTTACGGTGAAGGAAAACTTCGTGAGGAAAACTGCACAGTGCACACACATGTGAAGTAATTCAAAGGTTGAGTGTGAAGTTGACCAACAAGCACTGGGCCAGTGTGGTCGACTAAAGCCTATTCAACTTAATTTCAGGGTAGGCAGGGTAGGAAGTAAATGATGTAAAGTTTTAAACCCATTTTTTCTTAATAGCTGAGATTGAAAGTGGCGTCTTATCTGGCCAGTAATTTATGGTAGCCAATTGATAGGGTAGTATATGGCTATTGTCGCCACAGTGTGGTAACGGCTGCCCAGTCCCTGATAAGGATTATAGTCTTGGGACGGGGGTTTTCTCGCAAACTTTTTGAATGGCACAGATAAGGCTGAGTGATTGTAAATTGTTTTTTTTTTCTTGTCCTCAGGCTAGGTTTGGTGGGAGATTTGATCGAATGTGGTGCAAATAGGTAGCTGTTCTTTTTATATTTGATTGTAAGTATTGCTTTGGTTTTTTTTTTCAAGCCAAGTACAGTCAAGAGCATGTCAAGTAGAACAATGTGGCCTTATCACTCGTAACATTAGTGAAATAAAGGAGAGCGCGCGTTCGTATTGACATATTCTTAAAGGTACCCAGTGCTTTAAAATTGATAATTAATGAAAAATAAGATAAATACATACCTGATAGGCGTATTTGTATGTGTATGTCTTTTTTTTTTTCATAAAATGGGTACCAGAAAATAAACTACGAAACTTAACTAGCACGCTGAATTATGAGATTTTGGTAGGTAAGTACAAAGGCCTTCTCTATAATGTATACTAGCGACCCGCCCCGGCTCCGCACGGGAAAATGGTTATTGTGGGTTATCCTTCAGTATATTATGCATGTATTATACATATAAACCTTCCTCTTGAATCACTCTATCTATTAAAAAAAACCGCATCAAAATCCGTTGCGTAGTTTTAAAGATTTAAGCGTACAAAGGGACATAGGGACATAGGGACATAGGGACAGAGAAAGCGACTTTATTTTATACTATGTAGTGATGACTGCGTATGCATCATTCTTAATAAGTACCTACTCATTCAGTATCTAACTATTAAGACTATAGGTAGGTAATTACATCGGCGAATCTAATTCAAACGAGTGGCTCGGATAAAACAGCCAAGTATTATTATTTTAGGAAACGGCCGGGAATCTTTTATGAATAAGTAGGTTCAATCACTCGCCCCAAGTTTTAAACTTTGACGTTGCCAAGAACCAGCCACTTAAACCTAATTTTCTATTCGAGCGGGATCCGAATATCCCTACCCATTACTCAATTCTATTTACTCCCGAGATGATCTTGAAGGGGACTTGGTTTTATTATTTTATAGCTCGGACGGATTTCTCACAAGGTCGGACAGTTCGATCGATATGAAAATATCTCGCTAAGGACTTGATTTTGAACCGTGAGGGGTGCCAGATTGGGAGATTTATTGTTATGTGCGAATAAATGTCAGAGCGTCGGGGCCCTAAATGGCTAGGTACGAATGTGTTTACGATTTTCGAATTCATATGTACTTATGGCAGCTCATGCAGTTGGACATTCGCACAACGAAATTCGTTCCTACCGGTACGGGCACTATAAAGGTCAACATGTCCAGCCGCAAGTGCTGGCTACTATACGTTTATTCGACGCTCATACGGTGAAGAAAAACATCGTAACGAAACCTTACACATCTACAAACAAATTCAAAAGTTGTGCGTGAAGTTAACCATACTGTGTAAAGTCCCATATATTTTTATATTTGTGACGTTCCACATGCAAAGGTACCTTATGGCCGTTATTGAGTTATGCATATCCCTGTAATCAGCAACTCATAATCTTTTCAAATCCTAAAAGATTATATACGTACTAAAATCCGCCATAAGGTACCTTTTCACGTGAAACGGCACCTTTTTATTTTATTGTATTTTTTTCATTATTTTATAAACTTTGGTCTGGCAACACATTTTTGGAGACGTATTTCAGGGGTTGAGACGTTTACGAAGGTAGTAACGTTGAATGGCAAGTCGTAAAGGCATTTATTAACTTCTACATCTCGTAATGTTATGGATTTCCTTGATTTGCGATTATTAATTTATTTCGTTTGTTTTTATTTGCTATCCCGTAAAGAAAATATCCTGTTGGTATTTTTTGGATATATTGAGCGTGATTCTTAACTTGTTACTAAAGAACTGTGTTTCATAACTATTAAGATTAAAAACGGGATATTTACATGTGACAACGTGAGAGTTTAAAAAGTATATAACTGTGTTTTTCAAGAGATTTTTATACAAGAATTTTAGGCAAATGTTTAAAGTGTGTTAATTTTTTTTGTGGTTGTATATGCGGTTGGACATTCGCACTACGACATTCACCTCTACCGCTACGGAATACGGGTGCTCTCAAGGTCATAATGTCCAGCCGCATGCGCTGGCTACTGTACAAGCACCCTAAATGTTGAAATACCTTTGAATTGGCACATTTAGAGGTACGCCTCTCCCTGATGTCTTTATCAGAACTTCATAACGCCTCTGCTATTGAAATAGGACCGTATTATTGAGTTACTCTCTCCCTCGGCTGTCAGAATGCAGACGATTCTATTTCAAAAAGGTAGACTCAAAGGCGCCTGTGTTGAATTTTTATTCGAACAGTAATAGTACCCGAGAGACGTACCTAATAGAGGCTGTATCTATAGGTCTACCAGGATCTGATAGTTAAAAAATAGCTATTTTCATATGAAAACAAAAAATAAGTCATCTGTCAACTGAAATTTCAAGGAATTGTTTTTGGTTTGGCTTCAAATTTCCTTTAAAAAGTGGTGAAAATGTCGAAGAAACCTTGCTAGAGTCAATTTATTTTTTCCCTTTTTGCTATCAGATCCTTGTAGACCTATAGTATCTATTTCAGATCTGTTTACTGGTGTATTTTGAAAGATATTACGCCGTATTATTACAAGTAGGTATGAAGAATACAGTTTTTGTTTTTAGGGTAAAAAATGAACATAAAGTATATCTATTTGTATTGATTGTTACTTACTCGTATTTAGCAGCTTATTGAATTTACGGTCAGTTACAAGAGGAATTCGACTGAAGTTCGCACAGGATCACGATTTCAAACATAATTTGAGAAATCTTGTTTTCAAAATTATGACGTTTAGCTAACTCAATAGTTAGCAAATTCAATAATTTCCGCCCAGAACGTTTAAGCGCCTTTTAATACGTTTTTTATGAAAATTGCTAGAACTGTTTCGGAAATCTCAAAATATGGTGGTTTTTTTGTCATAAAGTATTTACCTTCGAATTTCGTAATAACGTTAGCCAACAATACCGAGTAAATTTTGTTTCGGAAAGTTGACCCAGTATAACCCGTTGAAAAAGAGGTGTCATAAGTTTGACGTGTGTCTGTCTGTCTGTCTGCATTGCAGCTCCTAAACGGATGCGCCGATTTTGATTTAGTTTTTTTTTGTTTGCTTGGTGCCACAATCGATAGTGTTCTTATTAGCTATGATCTAAGAAAATATCTTCAGCCATTTGAAGATTGTCAGACCTTTTCTAGTTGTTGAAAGGATCTAAGTAGGTAACGGTTTAGTGGCGGAGGTTTTTAAATTATGTGAAATTATTTAATTTAATCTTATGTAATTACAGGGAATGGCGGCTTAACGAAATTAAAAAATCATAATATTGCTCATATAATATCTTTCCATTCGCTCCATAATTCGTCGAAATCCCACCGGGATTCATTGAACAAATATGAGAATTCTATTCAATATACCGCGGAACGGTAGCGCGATGACTTGCTCCTTTTAAATGGAAAATCACCTTTATGACAAAGACGTAGAGTTGTGTAAGGGATGCGTCTACCTGTTTTCGACCGTACTGAGGAGGAAAAGTAAACCGACTTGAATTATTATTTAGATTTTTACCAATTTAACTTGGGCGTATTGGCATTTGGAATATTCGAAAGGATTTGCGTATTGATGACGACGACGACGACGTTCCCATTTCTGTGATTGAACAGGAAAATGATAATTTTCGTTATTTTAGTTTAAAAATACTGTATTTAAAAAAAATACGCTTAATCATACTAATATTATAAAGAGGAAAGATTTGTATTTTTGTGTGTGTATGTATGTAATAATGATAATGAATAAACTCAAAAACTACTAGACCGGTTTAAAAATTCTTTCACCACTGGAAAGCTACATTCACCCTGAGTAACATAGGCTACATTTTACCGCGGAAAAATGACTCATTCCCACTGTTAACGCGGGCGGAGCCGCGGCGGAAAGGTAGTCTTTGAATAAACGCATAGAGTAGAGACTTTTATTTTGGGTAAACTCGCTTTTTTTTCACAAGGTAAAAGACAGAAGAGTAGTATACTAATAGAAACAGTACCTAAATAATTACTAATATTATACTTCTGTATCATACTATCTTAACCAAAAAACAATTCCGAAAAAATAAAAGGCGCAAATAGCTAATGAACAGACTGTAGGTACATGTACCTACCTGAAATGTCTAAATGTGATTAGGTTATCAAAGTGGCCAAATTCAATATTCGTAGCCTAATCAACGATAGAAATGGATAACATCAGCCAAATTATACGCTTATTTGATCTCTATGCGTATTATCATAAGGTCGAATTGAACGCATTACGCCAAAATTCGCACGCTTGGTCGGTATTTACATGAGAAATCATCGTTTCGTGCACCATTTCCATATTTGCATGATTCTAAATCGAGTTGTTCGTGAATCATGGACTGGATTGGATCGGTTTTGGACATGTAATTCATGACTTCTGAAGATGTGATTATGATTGAGTCTATGGTTTTTACACATAATTACGCAAATTAGCGCATTTTATCCGGGGCAAGCACCATACGTCCTTTAATAGACTTCTTTTTTTTTAATTGACCTGTGCTTGTGTCAAAAAAGTACGACCAATCAAGCTTCACCGGACTTGCGGGGGAGTGGAAAACTCTACTCGAGGGAGCCTCGGACCACGGCCTAGCGCGTTGATACTGAAAAACATCGTGAAGGAGACGATGCGACGCCTGACTTTCATAGCCAAGAGAGGACGCCTTCCATTGGTTTAATGACTTTATTGTACGTTATAATAAGTTAGTTTAGGTTTTCAATATCCCTAAATTAAATGAACTGTTTTAATTCAACACTAACAAACATTAACGCTGATCCGATTGCTCGGAAAAACCCGAGTTCGTAGCAGTTTTCCCGCCGTTTTGAGATAAATATCGCCAACACCAAGAGTTGTTTCTTCGAATTACTTCTGTTGGCGCGTTAGTGAAGTTGACGGGGCGGAACGGGGAAATAATATCTGAGAGAAATTGCACATGAGACCTCGTGTCTTATGGACGTGCCGGGTTTTAGATTCTGTTGCGTGTTGGAGACATATATTTTTTTATATTTCTTTCGTTTTATTTTCGCTGTGTGGTTAAAGCTAGTGTGCGTTCCCACTGAGAGACCACAATGGAGTTTTAAGCTTTTGAATGTGTCAGCCTTTAGTAAAAGTTTTCGATCAATAATAAATTCAGCCATCAATTTGTAAAAGTAGCTACTCAAACGTTATAATCAGTTAAATGTGGTCCCTCAATCGTGCCTGACAGGAGTTCATATCTCTTAATATTAAACATTGGACCAAATTAATTACTGGTCCAAGTTGGATGAAATGCACGATTTCGGATTTGCAGTGTAATTTCTCACGTCGATATTGTTCGTACACTCGCCATCCTATTCTTATTTGAAACGCATATTACTAATTTTCGTGCGTAAGCTGCCAGTAAAGGAAGGCGATGCTCGTCTCTACGAAATCAAGAGAATGCTTTGTACCTACTGCACTTCACATTAATCACTTACTTGTTACACGCAGCCTAACTAGGTATAGAGTTGTCCACGCTTTTTAAATACGTTTTTTTTCCGGAAACGATAAACGCTTTCGACCTCTCCTTATAAAACTGTATTTTGATTATGAAAATGACTATTTTGTATGGGAGTGTCAAAAAATCTTTCATTCATGAGTAAAAAAATCTTTGGTAGTGTTTTAGGGTTCCGTAGCCAAATGACAAAAAACGGAACCCGTATGGATCCGTCATGTCTGTCTGTCTGTCCGCTGCCCTCCCAGAAATTTTTCCATTTATACTTTAAGACAGCCACTTTTTTCCGTAACTATAGGAACTATAAGTACCTACTATTGAAACTTTGTAAGTAGATGTATTCTGTGAACCGCATGAAGATTTTGACACAAAAATTGAAAAGATAACTCAATAAATTTTGGGGGTTCCCCACACTTAGAACTGAAACTCAATTTTTTTTTTCATCAAACCCATACGTGTGGTTTACCTATTTACGGATAGGTCTTCAAAAAGATAAAATCACTGTAACTACTTACCTATTTATTAAATTCTCTGCATTTGAGCGCAAACATAACATTTTGTATTTCTTTCACCTGCAACAACCCTCGTGTCGCGGCTCACATATCTTGTCACAACAATTTCTCACACAACATTTACACAAATTGCTATTAAATTTTATTTTTCTTCCGTTCCCTGCTGTCGGTTTGGTTGGCTGGGTCGTTGGTTGTCACCAGACGATAATTTCTTGAAACGTAAAACGGCCACACTGTTGATATTTTTCTTGAACGATGGAAGAAGGAATAGAAAGGTACAGAAGCCAGCACGTGCGACATAGCAATATGTCATGTACTTTAATTAATATAGATATATAGACTGAATAAAATAAAGATAATAAACTCAAAGTATGATGGTTGTCTAGGATATTTGCAAATTAATCCAGGGAACATTTTGATGGAATATACTTACGAGTAGGTATTATTAAGAAATGTTTGTATTGTATTGTTTTATTTAGACAAAAAATAATGTGTTTTTGATTGGTTCGGTTTGAGCTTATGCAAAATATACGACGTGAGTGATATTTGTGTTTGAATTATCTTTGTGAATGCAACACAGTAAACATATCTAAGCTCTACTTTTGTATACTGGCTAAACCCAAACTAAAATAAAGACTACTGAAGTTAACATATTTGACCTCCAAAATATAAAGTAACCGATAGACCACGCTTCGGTAGAATAAATACACCGAGCTTTTTAGTTCGCTTTGGCGCCAATGGTAATAATGGGTAAGGAATTGAAGTTTATTCCTACAATTTGAATGAATCTATGACACACTTGTAGTAACTCGGCTTAAAAAACTGAAAAATATTTATTTCACTGTTATTCAATCTTAAGTTTAAAATATCAATCTATTACGAAGTTTACTAAAGCCTCGGTCACATTTAGCGAATAGTCGCTGCGATTAAAAATGAACACGGTCAGTATGGAATTCGCAGCGAATAACCTGTCACACTGAGCTAGTTATCGTTGCGAGTGCCAATTCGCAGCGACTAATCGCTGTGTTTGACCGAGGCTTAAAGTAGAGACCTAGATTTTGTTGCTGTGCTGTTATCAAGTCCGGTGAAGCTTGATTGGTCGTAACTTTTTCGACATAAGCATAGGTCAATTAAAAAAAAACTGTGCTGTTGACGACGACGACGCAAAGGTATAATCACTAGCAAACAGAAGTACTACGCGACCAAAACAATTAGACACATTTCAAACATGGCGTCACGGCCGTTCACGGGGATTAGTGCTGGGAATAAGGGCGAATATTGTACAAACCGCATACCTGTCATGTGTCTAATTGTATTGGTCGAGTAGTATAATAAATAATCGTAAACTAACTAAATGTAATCATAAACTGTGAAATCCGTTCCGTTCCTTTATATCCGTTGTATAAGGAAGATAATTTCGCGATGCGCGGTTTTATTTGACTTTCTCTGAACCGCAGCACAGTCTTCGCCAGGTTAACCGGTCAGTGGTAGTTCTTAAGCCGCCCCAGAAACCTCAAGCACTGACCCTCTCAAAAGCAGACTCATCACCGATAAATCATACAGAAAGCTTTATATTTGTCAACGCTTATCCCCCGCTGGTGAATGATGGGCACTCATTAGGGGACTCCGCGAGACTTGGGCCATTGAGGGCAGCCCCGGTCTTATTTGTCCTCTTGTCCGGTGATAAATGTAATGTCTTCGCCATATTAACTGCTATTCGGGAATAGTATATGAGAAATGGAAGCGCGTTTCGGACGGAATATGTTACTTGTAATGGGTATTTAGCGGAAATTCTGTCCTTGTTATACGGTGATTTATTGAAGTACTTGAGTAATAATAATAAGCTAATCCGTACTTGCATGTCTATTGTAAAAAAAAGATAAATTAGTTTTTTTATTGCCCAATTCATCAGATCAAAATTACCCTACAGGAGGAGGAGATGGATAATCAACCGTTGGTCCATTTATATAGTCTATACTAATATTATAAAGAGGAAAGGTTTGATTGTTTGCATCGAATAGGCTCCGAAAGTACTGAACCGATTTCAAAAATTCTTTCACTGTTGGGACTTGGGAAGCTACATTCACCCTGAATAACATAGGCTATATTATATCTGGGAGGGATACTCAAGATTAGTTCCGTTTCAAGATTTTTTTGCCAGAATGTACATCAAACGTGTTTCTATTCTAAAGTAAAGGAGCTGCATAAATATATTTAGGTTTCTGCGAAAAAATGTATTTTCGATGCTGTTGTTGTGCAAAATAATAGAAAGTTTTAGGAAATTCAGCACTATATTTTTGTCTGTAAATGTAAACCTACTTTAAATTACACTGGTTATAACAACACAAGCATAAATCACTCGATAAAAATATGAGATATATTATAAAATATTGTCTTGTATTTACAAAAGCAAGCCACATACAAGATATCACATCATAATTTTATTAGAAAGATTGGCCACCTGAAGATTTTTTTCTCACACAATGTATAAACAAAATATGAGAACAAGTTATCGTATGATTATACACCTAATACCAAAATTAGTAGGTACCAGTATTATTTAAATTATAACATAATAATCATCCAAAATTGTACTACAAAACGGTAACTAATCACAAAAAATAATAATTAAAACGATGTACTTTGCATATCAAAGTTTCTTCAGCACAGCCAATCTTTCCAAGACCGCACAAGACGACAAAAAAAAACATAAATTTTCAATAAAAACGTGATATCGAATTCCCTACCCCAATTTCGTTATTGTGCGACCTTATCAAAAGTAACATGAGAAAATAAATACAATATACGATTTATATAATGATATTATATAGTACACGTGTAGTTATAGCACGATGATTGTTCTTGTTGTCTTCGCTCCTCATTAGATATGCGGATATTTGATGAGGTGCCACCTGATTCCCACAGGCCAGGAGTTTCGATAATCTACGACAAGGGAGTTTGAATTAAAAACTGACTGGCTGTTTTTATAATTATATATTATAAAAATATGCAAGATAATAAAGTTATTTTTAAAGGGCAAATTCGATGGATGCTATAAAAATGTGAAGAGAAGAAATAAGAATGCATATTTTGTTGTTTTGACTTTAAACAAGAAAATATGTGTTTTATACCACCATTCCATTAAACTAAGCACCGAAGACTGTAGTTAGTAGGTACTAAACAGTTAGTAGATTCGTAGTATTTACTATGTTTTTTTTAAGAGACATTCAATTTAAACATTGCCTGATATGAAATATTAGGGATTTTTTAATTTTGGTATTGCTGCTAAAAAAATTTTTATTAATTTTTTTCCGTGTTTTAAAAACAATGAAATAAATAGAGAAAAGAGTATTGTAATTTTAAAACCACTCACCTTTTGAACTAGTTCTTCGAATGCCAGTATGATTCCTTCCTGTGTCTTAGCGCTGCTTTCGATGAACAACATTCTGTGTTTTTGTGCAAATGCTTGCCCAGCTTCTCTTGTTACTGCTCTAGCCTGATAAAAATTATACATTTATCAAGTCACGACTGCGTCACATGAAGCAAAAATTTACCAAGTACAATTTGAAGGCAGTACATGCGGTTTGACATTCGTGCTGCCTACTGTAGAAAGGGTAAATTGATATGCCAAAAATTTATTGGTTAACATTTGAGACTATGATTTGTATGGAGAAGATAAGGGCAATAAATACTCAAAGACCACTGCAACATAAGATGGATCCCCCCTTGTTCGGTATTGGACAGATTCTAGTATTTTATTGTAGTCAGACATTTGAGACTAACTAACTATGTAATGAATTATCATCTAATTGTACTTGTTATTAGTAAAGTGTAAATTGTAGCTTCACGTCATGGCCCCCAGGTCTAAGTGGTTTAGTAACTGACCGAGTTTGGGAGATTGATGATCATGTAAAAAATCAAGTAAAGTAACAGAATTGAAAGAAAGTGAGAAGAAAGATTGCAAGGTTATTTAATTAGAAATGAATATAATTTTTCATACAAACCTTATCAATTTTGTTGCCAACAACCAAACACACAATATTTTTCTTAGTTGAGTAAACTTGCAGTTCTTCAACCCATTCTTTTAACTTGTCCAGGGTTTTTGGGTCGGACACATCATACACCAAAATAGCACCGTGTGCATCCCTAAAATTAATTTGGAGGTTAGGAAATAATAAATTTATTACAGACTAGTGATTGTTGCAGGCCAGTAAACATACTTGTAAGTTTGTAACAGTGTACTGTTTGTTTTATGAAATCTTCTATTTTGGAGTGCCTGTGATCTAATGTACATTGAGAATTCTTATTCATTTGCTAAGCTTTATTCTTAAGAAATTAGTTCAGTAATTGTTTTATATGCATGTTGAAAACCAAGAACTTTCTTTGTCTCAACTAACTTGCATTCTTTTCATCTTGTATAGGGATCAATAAAGTTATATACTAATACCAAATGAAAAGATTTGACAATATTTTAAAAGACATACAATCAACATGACGTGATAAAAATATCTCTCATTCTTGTTACCAAAAAATATCAATGTGTGAGAAAAAAGAATTACCTGTAGAAGCTAGAAGTGAGTGTCCGGTATCGTTCCTGTCCAGCGGTGTCCCATATGCCAAGTTTTACTTTAACTCCATTCACTTCCATTATTTTGCATTTATAATCTACCCCAATGGTGGCCGGAAACTGTGAATTATAGTCACCTGTAGTGTAAGAGAGAATTATGCTGCAACAATAAAATATAATTTCTTAGTTTACATTTTTATCATTGTTCACCTTGTTGTTGTTTTTGGGGATATAAAGATTGAAGAGTGTGGCTAATTCATTGAAGTATTTTTTTACACTAAAATCTTCTAAGCATGTTAAAATTAGCTAAGAGGTTTACGCACAGTTCAAAAAGGCAAAGGTGGATTATTTAGATAGATTTACCTAATTAGGCAAGTACCTATTAATAATAACTAGACTCAAGTACAATCCAGTAACATATAAACTAAGTGGCGTGTATGTTATTACAATACCTAAGTAATTATAATAGTGTCAAGGTTGAAACTAATCGATCAATGTATATTTTATCATTGTTTTGTGGTTATTGGACAAGGGTTTGCAGTTTTTTTGAAGACTACAATCAAAAAGATAGTCAATAAGCGCTATACCAAATCAATTTCACAATATAATGAGTCATGGACGTAATACATGATACAAAGGCAGAGTTTTGTAAGAAAGGTTGAATAGATTTTTTCACGTCGATTGTTTGATGAAATTCTTACCTAGACTTCCCTACGCCGCTTTCTCCAATAACAAGAATCTTCAAAGTAGTCACGTAATCCATTGTTTCTAATCAAAATCCGCAATACAATAGAATTTTCGATAAGGAAATACACAAATGAGTTTGCCTCACGAAACCCGGAAGTACTTAAACTTTTTCCAATTTGTATTTAATAAATGCACCAAATCACTTAATAATTGGAATAAAAACGTTGATTTCGTTGAAATATTGGTCCGAATTGCGTTTTTATTACGATTTTCACAAAAAAATAGTGCAAAACAAAGATGACACTGACGTGCTGCGCAGTACGTACGTTTGACGTTTAATTTTCGTTTCGTTTCGTTTACTAAAAAATAACTAGTTTTATTTTAATTATTCAAGTTCAATTCAATGAAGACTGTTTCGAATATTATTAGTACGTGAATAAAAAAAAAAATGAATACATTTTTCAAAAACTACACAAGTCAAGTGTTAAAATAAATTTTAAAAATTATTGTAGTAAGCATTAACATAACGCAATACATCGTAGCATTATCGTAGCCTCGCCTCGTAGCAAACCGTAGCTGGGGCTTGTGGACTCGTAGCAATGTAGAGCTGTGTCTATTAAATTGAAATAGAAAGGACGTTATTGGATGGATGGTCCATCCAGGATGGAGATAACAAAGTCGGTAGGATAAGTAAGCAGGTAGTTAGGTACATAGTAGAATATAAAAAATATAAATATACAAAAACGATCATTGGATAAAGAAACCTTGATTTTATAAAAACAAAATAGGTACTCAAAATATACCTACCACATATTTATTTCTAAAGCAGTTTGGCGGACGGGTTGGAGCCCGTCTGCCTTTGAGTTATTTGTTGTATGCGTGTTCAGGATCTTCAGTAAAACACCGGGATGGATGATACTCCGTGTAATTGTGGTTAAATAGACAAAATACTGTTATACAAATATAAGACGACAAGTCGGGAAGAGAGTTGACAACAGAAGAGAGGGCGGCAATAATGTTGCCATCCTAAGAAAATAATCTCCTTACAATTTAGTAGGTTTTACCTAAAAATAGGCGAATGCAATTCGCCACAGCAGCAATATAAATATATGGTAAAGAAGCATAACTGAAATATATTAATTTTAATAAAAACTTAATTATTAACTATAGGCTAAAAGAGCCAATAAATTATGGGTGCCACAGAATATAAAGGTGTTGTCGTCGGCCCCATAAGGCGTTGTCCTAATAGAACGCGAATGCGCGATCATCGCAAGTTCGCGCGAATTTTACTCGTACGAACGCGCGATCAAACATATTGAAGTCGAATATGTGTTCTAATAGACGATCGCGCGATAGAACGATTTCTTCATACATTTTACAATCTCGCGAACGTGCGATCGCGCGATGATCGCGTAATCGCGTTATATTAGGACAACGCCTAAGAGGTGGGGAGACAAGCTGGTTGGGAATGGGGGTATGGTCCAGGATGGAGACAAGTGGAAGGAGGTCCTAGAAGCGTTAGGCGCCACTGTCGCGCCTGCGTGCGGCTCATCAGGACCTTGGCAAGCCGTCAGGAGCGACTGAAGATTGAAGTTTCCCTAGGCTCCACGCACTAGTAGTAAAATAAGAACGCCACGAGGAACTGTCTGGACTGAATTGGTTTATTTAAATTTTATTCACATGAAAAACGGTATAAACTCAACCTAAACGGAACTATACACAGTTAGGTATACACAGTTAGGTATACACATTTTAAGAAACACTGCCGTCAACGTTTGAAGTCAAGGGAAAGATTGAAGAAAAATAGACGAGGATGACGTATGAGTGACGAAGGAATTCCAAAATTGAATGTTTGAATTTAGATGAGAAAGAAATGGAAAGCGGGGTGGAAATGGTAAAGCACCTCGTTACAAGAACACCTCAGGCACAGAAGAAAATAAGAGTACGACCCGTATCTCAGGTTAAAGTTGAAAACATTTCTTTTCCTCTACAATTTCAACTAAAACACATACTTCAAGACCGAACTGCTCAAAAATGAAACTCCTCCACGGCCAACGGAAAAATATTCAAACTTTAAATTCATTTGAGAAAATGGTTGTACTCTTTACTTACTTACGTACAAGAAGTTGTGTTAGAAAGGAACACAAAGTTGCTATTGCTTTTGAATAACATAGTGTTGTTAAGAATAAATTGCATTATGTAAATATAAGGCACTCTGCCATTCTTGGTAACTTTATACTTCTTGTTATTTATTTAGTACAGAACAAGTTAATATACTTATAATTCAGATTTAGCTGCCATGGTATGCCTAATAATTAAATAAAAATCTAGGTCGTATGAAAACTTGTTGTCCACTTTATAAATAACAGAATAGGTTTTAACATTTACTGATCTAATTTCAGTCCCAGATCAAGTTTTATACATACCTTTCTCGTGTTTGAAATACTGTATTATAAACAACTATACAGTATACTTATAATAGCATCTAAAATTAATAATATTATGGACGACGAAGGGATATATCGCGAGGAAACCTGTCCATCGTACTCACCTTCACAAACATTCAAAAGTAGCTTCAACTATTATTTATTATACGAAAGTACAGTCGTTTTACTCGCTTTAGCTAGCTTACTATATGCCTGAACCTGCATAATTATCATCATCATTATCTCAGCCGAATACGTCCACTACTGGACAAGGGCCTCCCAAAGATCTCCACAGTGATTTATTTATTTATTTATTTATTTATTCTAAAACAGTGCAAGTTTACAGTCTGAACCAAAACACTTACACTGTCACGGACATTACAATACAAAATTATGAAATTTTGGACAAGTAAAAATAGAGACTTACAATAAATTTAGATAAAGAACATATGAATATATCGGTATCATGGACATTGCAGTGAAAGTCATTCATGAGGGCTAGAGCTCGAGGAGTCGGTGCATTTGCCGAATAACATGTTCGGGTAATTGCCGCAGTTGCAAACAACTGACGGTAGCAGCGACGTGAACGCGTATAATTGTCTGGGACACACAAATATATACTGCTAAGAACAGAGGGATTATCGACTCTATTACGCATCAGTAGAAAATAGTGTAATCCAAGAGCTACCTTGCGCCTGAGCCGCAGCGTATCCATTCCAACCATTCCGGATACAAATAAAGATGGGTAGAGAAAAGGATAGTAACCAAAGGCTTTTTTGTATACAAATCTGGCAAATTTTCTTTGAATCCTTTCTATCATGGCCGCATATTTTTCCTGACAAGGATCCCAGACAATTGCACTATATTCTAGCTTGCTTCGGACATAAGTATTGTAAAGCACGATTGCAGCTCTCGTGCCTCTGAAATCGGAAGCTGTCCGCATTATGAACCCGAGCGTTCTGTTTGCGTTTTTGCACATGGTAAGTATTTGCTCATGGAAGTCTAGCTTGGCGTCTAGTATTAACCCCAGATCCCGGACCTCGCTGACCCTCTTAAGTGGCTCATCTGAAACGCAATATGGGTACAAGATAGGAGTAAGAGATCTGGTGAAGGAGATGCTGCAGCACTTAGCTACATTAAACCGAAGCTTATTGGTGTCGCCCCACTCGGATACAGCATTGATGTCCCTTTGCAGGTCCAAACAGTCCTCGATACCCTTGATAGGTTGATAGACCTTTAGATCATCTGCGAACATTAAACATTTGGCTGAACTGAGGACGTTCGGAAGATCATTGACCATGATTAGAAATAATGTGGGACCCAATGTGCTGCCCTGACTGACACCAGATCTTGTAAAATAATCAGAGGAACGGAACCCGCCAATTTGCACATATTGCCGCCTATCCTTTAAATAGCTTGCAAAGAGTTTGAGCAACTTAGGGGTAAATCCTAGTGTTGCTAGCTTTGTTAGCAGGATATCATTGTCCACCACATCAAAAGCCTTCCGAAAGTCAAAATATGCAGCATCTACCTGCTTACCACCTACCATGAGCGCGGCAACAGTATCCACAAAGTTAACATGGTTTGTTGTAGTAGACCGAGCTGTACGGAAACCATGTTGTGAGTCATTGAGTAGGCGACTGATTTTAGGTCTAATGTACATGTTTAATATGATTTCAAGTACTGTACCAAAGGGCGGGAGAATAGCAATAGGCCTGAAGTCCGTAATGTCTTGGGATGTAGCGCTTTTTGGAATAGGTGTTACCCTAGAGAGTTTCCATTTCAAAGGATATTGACCAATTTGGATGGCAAGATTATACAAATGCAATAGAGGAAGTTCAAACGCACCGCTGCAATCCTTGACCAGAAAAGGTGGAATACCGTCCGGCCCTACCGTATAAGACAATTTTAAATGACGAACTGCACGACGCAAGTCGGCCAGGGTAATTCTGTTTAAACATATACTTGGCAATTGCTGAGTACCAGATCGACCCTCGGCTGCTTCCGCGTCCAAAGAAGGCTCTTCATTTAAAAACACTGAACTAAAATACTCGGAAAATGCGGCGACTGCGTCTTGGACAGTAACATTTTCGCCATTATATATATAATCCCTGCACTGTCGCCGATTTTTCCTCCTATCTTTTACAAACTTCCAAAAGTGTGCAGGGTCTCTGTTAATATCAACTTCAACAGCGTTAATATACCTCAAATATGACTCATCGATCAATTCCTTGATATGAGTTCTGTAGTACTTATATACCTGTCGATTAAACTCCAGACCTTTGGATTTAAACATTTTATGATGAAAATGTTTAATACCAATTTTCTTGATTATTTCTGCAGTATACCAAGGCGGATAGGTGCGATTACTTTTTAGGTTGGGTGTCCGTTTGACAGGGACATGCCTAGCTATGACGGAATAGATCACATCGTAGAATAAATCGACAGCTGCATCGAGTTCACCAGTTCCAAGAACATTGGTCCAGTCAGCATTGCACAGCTCTGAGTACAGATTAGAGAGATCAGCTTTACGATAATTCCATACAGGTTCAGAGTTTAGTGGCACAGTTCCACGGCAATTTATGGTAGAGTGCGTTAAAGATAAGGTTACTTCAATAGGAGGATGAAAGGCGTCGGGGTATACTAGAGGCTCTACCTCACCAGACACCTCCACTCTATCTCCCCGAATTCCAGTCAGCACAAGGTCCAAGATATCATCATATTTATTACGTACATGGTTGAATTGCTTAAAACTACAAAAGCTCAGAAAGAAATCGAATTGTGTTTTAACATTTGCACTGCAAGAGTTAGGGTTAAAATCGCCAATTATAACAATGTCTAGAGTTGAAAATTTACAATACAAATTTTCCAGACATACTAAGACGTCTAGATATTGCTGATCCGTGTATCTAGGAGGAAAATAAGCTACCGCAATAACTAACTTTACATTTTTCCAAGACAATAAGGCTACCAATAGTTCTTTATCTTCAGTAAGTCCGTCTATATCTGTAATCAACCGTACCGAGTATGAATTCTTCACCGCCAATAAAACACCTCCCCATCCGACGTCGCCAGCCCGATCATTCCTTAATACAACGTAATCGGACGGAAACAGCTCAGCATCAAATACAGAGGTATTAAGAAATGTTTCAGTAAGAGCTATAATATCACTCGTACAGGAAGTAGAAATACTTTTGTAGAATTCCTTCGTTTTGCTCCTCAGACCTCTTACGTTTTGGTAGAAGATTGTAGTTTTTTTTATATGATGTTTTTTTTATTTTATGTGATGGGTCCTGCCCGCATCCAGCGTCCCGCGCTCTCCGTTAATAAAGGGACAAAATATTTTAATTAAAAGATGTACAATAAAGTACTTCAGAAATTAAAAAAATATATTTTCCACTATTCTTATTTTTTCGTTCTATTAATCACATCTTTTCCTTCACCGCTAAACGAGGTTGAATTCCAGCATCTGCATTCTAGCATTTCTGCCACACACAATAGAGTCGCCCGTTGAATGCAATCTAATGAAATAAAGAAACGTTTTGTCCCACAAGCCATTGAATGCTGTGAATGGAACCCTATCTCTCATCTATAACTCCGTATGAAAGTAGGTCTACTGATATATGGATGACCTTTCGATAAATGGGCCAGTGTGTCTATAAAGCAGGTGGCAATGGATGGAAAGTTAGTATTCCTACCTACTTTGGTGCTAAGTTTAAAGTGAAAAATACAGTCGCGGTTTTTTGCGGGCGGAGATTACCTGATTATGACTTTGTGTAAATACTCGAAATCCTTTACATTACACTTCTTCACGCGACGTCCATGTGAAGGGAACACGCGGATTTCATACAAGTTCATAAAAGGTCAGCTCCTAGGCGCGGTTTGTAGTTCGCGACAAGCAACAAAGCGTCTTCTCCAAGTAATTGAGGAAGGTGTTGCTATAATCTCGACACGACACGAGACATGGCAGTTCTTGGTAACAAAGATGAATGCTGACCTAGGGTTTCTAGGGTATTGGGTGACAGCGAAACATCGAGCGGCCGATGGCTATCGGACTCTAAGTACCTATCATTTTATTATTGATGTAATCTCTATAACAATTCTCATTAAACATGTGACGATTCCCAACACTTATTGCTATAGATAAAGTGAAGTTCGCCCGTTTCCTTCCGCTCCCCTTCGCTCTAGGTGCGAACCAATTTAAAAAGCAATTATCTTGAAACCGATAGTTTTAGTCCATTTAACTTTCAAAATTCTGACCGAAAACTCTATCTCCGTTCGTATTGTGGTGGTGCTGTGCTTTGTTTAGTACTGTGGTAATTTAAACCAATGTAGATAATATATATTTTAATTATATGGCTATTAAATTACTAGATATGTGAACTTCTGTAATTAAAATGTAATAAATAAGAAAGCTTTGATTTCGCGTTACGATAAAGGTTTAAAAAATTAAACAACATAAAATAATTAAAAGGCCTTATCGCCAAGGTATATTTTATTTCAGGCCACACAAAAAAGATGATAACAGACTCATATTAATATTTTAGATAGGAAAGATTTGTATTTTTGTATGTGTGTATGTGTGTAATTAATAAACTTAAAAACTACTGAACCGAATTCAAAAATTCTTTCACCATTAAAAAGCTACATTCACCTTGAGTAACGCTACCTATTACCGCGGGAAAATGCCTCATTCCTACGGGAAAAACTGTTAACGCGGGCGGAGTCACGGCGGAAGGCTAGTAATTATATAAATGACTTTGGAATTTGTTACATATTCCTCACAGACAGTACACTAACAGGGTTTAGGTACTCGGAGATACTTTTATTGAAATATAGTTTCAAGAATTTATATAATAATATTATTAAAATCTCTTTTTTCTCCTTTCTCTCTCTTTCCCCGTTTATTCAATAGGACCAGGAAACCAGCATTAAACAGAAATAACGCACTGAAATCCGCATACCTCGTTACGAGTATGCTGCATGGTTGATATGAGACACCATTATTGTGACTCATACTTTGACATCACAACACCAAGCAAGCCCACTAACCCTTTTGTCAGGCGAGAACGTCTTTCACGAAATAATTGCTAGGTTTTGTTAGTTCATAATGCTTTGTATTTTTTCAGCACAGATTTTTTCATACTAGGAATAATGTTTTTTTTTTTTTCTGTCTAAACTAAAATACTTTTAGTCTCTCACTTTTGTATTTCTATTTAGAGTTTAGATTCCTTGCAAAAATTCAATATTTTTATTCATTATTATAGGCTCCTTCAGAACACTTAATGACGTCATTTATAAGAAGCTAAAAAGCTTTTCTTAAACCAAGACCGGCTCTACAAGCAAGTTATTTAAAACGTGTCTTGGGAGTGATGACAAAGCTAAGTTAGTGTAACTAGTATTATATTATCTGTGGCTAAGTATTACTTACGTATAGAGTGTAGTCTTCTATAAATCACAACAAAACTTTAGGTACTTTTTATTTTATGGTAGCTTCTTTTTGATAATGATGAAAAATACCAGTTTTTTTATAGACGACTTAGTTTGGAACAGTTACAAATGAAACTGGTCTATAGTAGCAATTTGCCTTATTATTATAATTATTCAATACAGCTCAGAGTTTTCCGAACAAACCCCACACTTTATGTAACCCCAATCTCTACAGATATCAAAGCCATCTGTCTAGAACTGTCACAACCTTACAAGCGTCTGCCGGTCGTTCAATTCACTCAGCCCGTTCCATTCATTCGGTGAATCGTTCGATATGGCGCATTCAACTCATATTGACCACGATTTTGGCCATATGAAACGCTTTTATATAGGGCGTTAAGTGACGATTTGTAAGCAATTTGACAAGCTCAGTCAATGAATTTGAAGATTTTTATTTTCGGAAACGAAGAAGTAATTTTATTTCTTCATGAACTGTCAGATCAAAATGACTAGGTAGGTATGGGAATGTCGAATTAGTTTTTCCGAGAAATATTTCTTAGATGAATTGGCTCAAATCTATGTAATTGAGCATTTCCACTTACACCCTGTATGAGAATCGAATAGCCTTCTATAATTTTTAAGACATAATTTAATCAACAAATATTACCTTTGCTTATTCCGTACCGAATTTGAACTCTAAATGGTTTGGCTTCCTTTGAGCGCCTAAAAGCTCTGCTCATCTTATTAAGGAAAACGACATGTAATTATGACGTATTGACTCACTTAATATGTCCAAAATGATCTATATCCTCTCATGCGGCACATGTATTTTCTTTGGGTAAATCTTCTTTTATTTGTAACATTGACATAATATCCATACAGGTGGTATGCTGTTACAGCGTTAGATAAGGTCTATTTTTACTTGAAATATGATTATATACGGACTGTCAGTTAAGTGGGTTCAGTTTATGTTGGTCTTTGTTGACCCTGTGGTATGGTATGGTTGACGAGTTTCACAATCTTCCACACGTTTTCCGATAGAGCCTACAGAATATGGGAATTATTCGTCCGTAACTGCCGTTTTGGACTCTAGAGAGAGAATTTTATCATGACTACGCTTGCATTGTATTTCTGGTCTGACTAGTTATTTGTCCTGAGCACCGTCGTCGTAGTTTCGTATCACGTCGCGTCATGTGAAAGGAATCGAAGACGTATTTAGTACAAATTCATAGTATGCCTAAATTTACCTAAACATACCTTAAGTTCGGGTTCCCGAATGTGGCATATTTTTCGCCTAAATGTGTATTTTTAGTATTTTTCATTACCATTATTACAGATTTACACGTCATAAGCATTATAATTGTTACCTATTATAACTTAAAAACAAAAATTAAATATTATTTTTTCGTTTAAGTTTCAATGACTGTACCTTCGTTTTAAAGGTTTCCTCTAGCTTTATAAAAGTTCTTTTCCTCATAAAAATCTCAAAAAATGTAGATATATATAGTAGCTCGCAAAGTTTTTATAAAAGAAAAACATAGTACTACCGGCACAAATTCTTTAAAAGCAATCCCATTCATTGCGAACTAAAAGGTCTTATTCCTTTCAGCAGTCTAGCGCTGAAATGTCACCGTGCAGCGTAATGAAGCTTTTGGCTTAATCCAGGTAGACCCGGGGTTAGACATTCGGACTCGATGCTGCAGTTGCTATAAAGCGGTCGGTTTACGATAGAAACGAAATAGTGCCGGGATTGCGTGGTCTAGTTCAAAAGGTAAAGCGAGAATTTTATGGAAATCTTTACATGTTTTTTATATCAATACCTACTTAAAAAAAGAATGAGGAGAATTATGAAAAGTGAATAAAGACAGTGTGGGAATTTGTAGTAACAAAAGGAAAAACCTAATGCACATGCTGCTGGACACTTGCTTTAGGAAATTTGCTCCTACTACTACGAAATAACGTAGAGAGACGCGCATCTAGTAACAGCTTAACAGCCTGTCGACTGTGTGGCAACTACACCCGAATATTTTCGCTTTCTACGACGCTCAATGGCAATGGGAAGACATGCGATGGTCCTATTTTAATACCGGGACAACACAACATCTTCTTAGTCGCCTTTTACGCAACCCAAAAGAAAGGCGTGGGAAGGTCCTATTCTAATTTCACACGCGCGACCACAAGGCGTCTTCCTTAGCCGCTCTCTACGACACCCAATAGGATGAAAAGGGATAGCCCATTTTAGTGCCGGGACCACACACGGTGTCTTCCACGACAAACAATGGAAAGACATGGCTTGGTACTTACTATTCTAATGCTGGGACCACACGTACAGAGCACATGTATAACGAATCGTAAAAATTTATCACATGGACCAGGTACAAAATCCAGCTCCATCAAGCGAATAGTCCCCGTGCAAATTGACTACCTTTCATTGCGGCCATTACCGACAATGTATATAGTAACATTGCATGTCTCCCCCGTTTGGATGGGCTTTAAGGGTTTGTCCTGGGTTGGCTGCAGTAATACCGGTTATCACTAGAAACGGCTTCCTTTTCATTCACCAATACCCAGATGGAATTCTTTATATAAATATCTACGTCTTCTTCTGTCGAGTCGATGGTAATTATCCCTGCTGTCTATATTTATATTTTCCCCGCCCAGAACTCTGCTACCTGGACCGCAGCCTCGGTAGCCGTCAAGAGGTCCTCGAATGTGCAGTTGTTGGGGCACGCGGGGCATTGCAGTAGATGGTCCATGGTCTGAGGGGAGGCGCCGCACTCACACTGGTTGTCATTGTTGCTTATGTATATCTACGTATTAATATTTGTTTAATGTTAAGTATTTTACGTAAATACTATTTGTATGTAATTTATCACATACATACTATTATTGCAATGTACTATTCCATTCAAACGATTTTCAAACTTAGGTTGTTTGATAGAGATTGCTACCTTAGCAATAAGGCCGCCTGTTGACTCAACTTTGTTTATATATACTGTAATAATTAGGTGTTTTCTGTTTTGGTGACAATAAAGAATATTTGTATTTTGTATTTGTAGATCTTCCTGCAATTGTTTACTTACAGTACGGATAACATAAGATACAATTTGTCACAACTCGGATATTTGTACAGATGTCTGAATTAAGGTCAGAATCAATAAAGTTGATCTCCATGCTTTCTTTGCCTTGTGGCGCACAAATCGCTGAAAGAAATAAATCAAAATGTGAATTTCTCTTGATCCTTTAAGATGTGATATAGTTTCAAACAATTACCTTTAAATCGTAGGTCATGAAAATCCATGACACGCCCTTGTTAAGTTAAATTTCAGATTTTGTTTTATTATTTTAGTACAAATAGTAATTGTGTCACAATACTTTTTTTTTTATTTTAGCTTCATCCCACTTGAGGGGAGAGGAGGTCTCTCTCTACGCCAAAAAATATCAAAATTTTACTTACAATGCAATACAATACAATATACTTTATTGTACACAAAACAGTACAGCGAAAAATTTACAAAAAAGTGTAGAAAGTGTACATGTAGGCGGCCTTATTTGCTAATGTAGCAATTTCTTCCAGGTAACCTTACCATTCTAGGTTTTCAAAAAAAATAGACACATAAACCTTTGTTTTTAATAACTGAATTAAATTAGACCGCATAGAACACATCTTGTTTATAGAAAGAGTTGGGTTGTTGGTTTGATTCTAAACCCATAACCACAAATTACTTACAGCGGCGGCTTTTTATTTTGTGCCAGAACCGCATGGCAACTTGTTTAAATTGGTTCTTACTTACAGATACTAATATTTTCTACGCGGTTCCGCCGCCGTCCCAAACACATCCTTTCCGAACCTGACGACGAAATCACTGATGCAGTTAAAGCAGCCAAATAATTTAGACTACACCTAACAGAATGCCCTTCTGGTAGCGAATACCCTTCAGGTAACAACGCCCGTACCCGCCGGCGGAGGCGCGGCCATAACCAAAATCAGAATTGATAATCAGAGACGGTGCCCCTCAGGCGTCGTCTCCTTTACGATGTTTTTCAATATCAACGCGCTAGGTCGTGGTCCGAGGCTCCCTTAAGCCGCCCCTAGACGCGTTGGTATATGAATTTTTTTGGGGTAGAGTCTTCCGCTCCCTCGCAAGTCCGGTGAAGCTTGATCCGTCGTACTTTTTCGACTCAAGCATAGGTCAATTAAAAAAAAAATACTAATATTTATTTCAGTTCATATTCATGCTAAATAATGTAAAATGTAGAAAAACAAACACATCTCCTTAATTAAATCAAAACTTTTATTCTGGTAGATTTTATTATTTACGTGACTCGGTGGATTCTGATCAATCTAAGTAAATGGAATTGAAAAAGATTGAAACTAAGTATACAAAGATTAGTGGAGTTGAAGGAAACTCAATTTATCTGATCTGATAATATTTCAATTGTTTTAGATGGGTTAAATCTGGAAATTTCAAAAGTTGCACTCATATTTATTTCATATTTATTTATTCGTAAACAATAAAATTGTGTTCGAAACTTAATCACTAATTACAGAATTATTAAAAATACACTAGAAAATAGAATTAGAAATACAGGATACATTCAGAATAAATTCAATTTATACATTTAAATTTATACATTAATTAAAATCATTCAATAAATACGTCAAAATTACTAATTATATACTAAAATTTACATTTTTGATAATTTAAATTAACTATGTCAAAGTTTGCTTATAATTAAAGAAATCGGTAACTAACCCCGTTTTGTTTTAATAGCATCACGTTGATCAATAATTACGACTTTATGATATTTTATCTATTTTAATCAAATGGGTTGCTACGTTTCCAATCAAGACTTTTAACCCATGTTGTACTAAATTATCTTCTAAATTTTTGTCAGAGTTCATAAAAATAAACAAAGAAAAAGAACTATGTGACACGTCCTAAATTTAGAGATTTTCGGTTTTATCGACTATTCTTCGATTATTCTTTTTACATTTCCTCACGCACACTCACTATACACTTTAATTAAACTTTTTATATTGTAATTTAACTTATTAGTAAATCTTACTGTTCTAAGAAGGAAGAGCGTCGCATTCCCATCACAACTGTCTTTAGACTACTTACTGGGAAGCCTCGATGTATGTAGATTTAAGGTTTACAAAATAAATACATTTTTATTTTATTATTTATTTTATCGACTACACTTAGTAGAATAGTCGACTTGTACTTATACACTATGTACTTATACTAAATTAGCGTGGCTTTTTCCCACCTCCCTGTAATTGTCATACTTATTTTAGCAACCCATAAAAATAAGGGGTAAGGACAGCTTAGCAAAAACTGTAAGAAAAATGCCCTCTATGTATTTTATTTTTTAAAGTAAAAAAAACTTTCTTAAAGACTCAAGTAGGTACTTTTAAATTTGAAAATAGTATCGCGTTGAGATCACAAACGAGAATCCATTTTGACATTAATACCTTTGATCGAACTTAAAATCCTTAGCGAAACTCGTAAAAAGAAGAAGTTCTTGTTATACTGGAGAATCGCATAAAATTTGTCTTTTACGATACAAGTAAGCACGATGGCCTTTATTTTTCTTTCTTGCTTTTATCTGAAGGTTTTAACGTTAGAAATTTTATTTCATACTGTGTTTGTGTAGGTTAAGGATGTGTCATTTATCCTTTGAGAACTAAGAAAAAAACGTATGTAACGATTTGAACGTACCAAGCCTTAGAGCAACGCCGGCCGGAAGGCCCGCGTTGCTCTAAGTACCAAGCAATATAGTAAATATCTATGTAAGGCAGATATTTCATTGGCGACAGCGACAAAAAACGAAAAGGACGCAGTTATGCGGAATAGTGATCGCGGTGTATTTGTATCTCATTCTAACGTATAACTGCGTCCCTTTCGTCTTTTGTCTTCGTCGCCAGTGAAATAGGTGCTTTCATATCTATCATGGATTTCACAAGTACTATCGGACAACTTATGAAATCGATGGTAAATACACATACGTACCTACTTGATTATTCTATCGCCACCGAGATGAGTAATAGAACAGAAATGTGCTAACTTGGCGCTTAATGTGCTTACTTACTAAGAACGCTCTCGATTGTAACACCTTGCAAACAAAAAAAGGACTAGTTTAAAATCGGCGCATCTGTTTAGGAGCTACGATGCCACAAATACATAAACATAGACAGACAGACAGACACACACGTCAAACTAATAACACCCCTCATTTTCGTCGGGGGTTAAAAAGCGTCATAATACTCGTAGTTACGGGGTATCAAGCAGTATTGAATCATTGATAGAAAATATGCTTAGAACGCAAAATTATTGTAACATGAGTTCTTCGTTAAAAAATATATAACTACTTTGTGAAATTGGCTATAAACTCTTTGGGGCTGGTCGTATCGTAACTGCACGGATTTTAAGTGCCCATATTTTAGAACCATGTTTGTAGCTCAGTGTCGCCTGGTGGATTCTTTGCAATTACGTTGAAACATTCTAAGGGATTTGAGATCATATTTCAGTACATAAATTGTAAAACAACTTGCTTACATCTATGAGTCGGCATATAATAGGGATTACGCACTTTTTCAAAAAGAATAATAATATGAATTTAATTGAACATTCATTATCTGAATAAGAAATTATTTTCCGAAACTACAAATTATTTTACGAGTTAAATTGATTTAAGTTGTAGGATAGAAAGAGAGATCCGACATGTACAATGACGTCACTGGTACATGACTGCCATATTATTTTCGTTTTTAGGGAAAGTTGTTCAGTTTCATGAGTACTACTACTACGTTGCGGATAAAAAACCAGTTAAACTAACGATTTATTTTGATTTTTGTGAAAATTTCAATATTTTATAAGCAGAATCAATTCACAGAAGCTTTATAACGAGTTACATTTCACGGTGAAGAATTATCACTATCACTACATAGTCACTACATAGTATAAAACAAAGTCGCTTTCTCTGTCCCTATGTCCCTATGTCCCTATGTCCCTTTGTACGCTTAAATCTTTAAAACTACGCAACGGATTTTGATGCGGTTTTTTTTAATAGATAGAGGGATTCAAGAGGAAGGTTTATATGTATAATACATGCATAATATACTGAAGGATAACCCACAATAACCATTTTCCCGTGCGGAGCCGGGGCGGGTCGCTAGTGTATAATAATAACAAAATAATTCACAAAATTTTCGGCAGTGTTTCATTGCCTACCATCATAAAGCTAGCAGCAATGGCTTAAATGAAAAACAACTGTTAACATAACCTTTCTTTATTCAAAAGGAAATAAAAGATCGAGATGACATATTATCGCCATCACAGCTCAAGTTTCCGTAACTTGGAGCTGGTATAAAAATATCACTATGTCACCATTCCGGACCACGGATGCATCATTTCACACATTTTTTACAACTTTTACACAACACTAAACATGACGACACTCGCAAACGCCAATTTGCTTCGTGTACCCTATGACATTGTACAACTTTGTAAATGCTTTCGGAAAGACTTTTACGCCATCCGGATAATAGCGAAATTCCTTTACTCTTGCTGTAAAGTTAATGTTGCTTGCAGGATATGACAAGTTTTGCATACTGTTATTGTATACATCTAAATACAATGGGATAGAGTTGAAAGTAGTACGAGTGGGATGTAAAACGATGTTTGTAAAGAGCATTGGTCCGAAAATGCAATAGCCATATGCAACAAAGTTATAGAGTCTACACAGTACTTGATTTGTTCTACTGATCAAATGTTAATTTCAGGCTAACACGTTCTCTTTGTATTAGATCAGAGCGGATTGTGTGCTTAGTATAGTTGAATTTCCGAAATTACATTATTCTGTTATTTGAATCACAAATTGAATCTGCTGTTTAATTTTCTATAGCTAGCTAGCATTTGGCTTGATTTGGTTAAAATGGTAAAATGTTGCTTACTACTGCTTTAGAAAAACTTTTCCAAGAAAGTTTTTCTGAAAAGAAAAAAAAAGGCAATTGCCTGACATCTCATGCAAACCTTTTGATTAAAAAGACTATTTTATTACAGTTGCTCAAAAAGTGGGGTATTGCAGGGAGGTATAGCGTTCGGGAAGTGATATATCTATTACACACGCGTGCTTTTTTTTTACCTTTCCCGCACTCGTGCGTTTTCTTTCCCAACTGTCAAAATAATGTCTACTAAAAAGAAAAACCAACCATGAAGTTTTTAATAAAAAAATACGTATATTTCTAAAAAGGAGCTACTGATTTGTTTCAATATCAGATCCCGAGCCACATTTGTCGGAACTCTTTGCAATGACAGCCTTTCCGCACTTGTAATGAAATATACTATTTTGTAAGGAAGTGTCATTTTTTCAGTTTTCGAGTTTGTATGGGAAAGATGCTCAAAACTATCGACAAAGCATGTGAAATCATGACAAATGAAAAAAGTAAAACTTCCAGAAAAAAGCAGCCTAAACCGCTATACATTGCTTGTTTAACATAAGACAAGACGTAGAGCGCTCTACAAACACTTCAATTTAAAGGTCGCTGGTTTCATCGTACAGTGTCCATTTCGCAAAATATCTCCTGGTTCGCTACCAGGGACCGCTATCCTACCTTTCGCTAAAGTCCCTTTAGCAGGACGTCTCTTTCGTAAAATACTTTCCCTCATAATTTTCCTACGATTTTATGTTTTTCTTTTTTTAAATTTGACCTATGCTTGTGTAGTTAAAGTACGACCAATCAAGCTTCACCGGACTTACGGAAGAGCCGCCTTCGCATCACGTATCTATTCAACGGAGCCGATCGCGTGTCGCTCGCGGCCCTCGCGGCATGCCGCCGGCTGCGTTCGCCGCGGACGGAGCAGACCGCGCGTCGCGGCATGCCGACGGCGACGTCCGCCCGTCACGCACGCACGCGCAGTCAAGCTGCTGTGCGTGACTTGGTAATATAGACTTTAAATACTGTATACAAGGTTTAATTTAGTTTAAAAATTGTATAATCCGTTTCGATACGATGCGGTGCCGGCCGGCTGGTGTGGATGCACCTTTAAGGCTCTACCCCAGAGTAGTCATATACCAACGTGCCTAGGGCCGACTCGACGGAGCCTCGAACCTAGGCCTGGCGCATTGATACGGAAAATCATCGTGAAGGAAGCGACGTCTGAGGGGCTCCGTCTCCGATATTTTGATTTTGATTTTAACCGCGCCCCCGCCGGCGGGTACGGGCATTGTTACCTGAAGCGTTATTGTTACCTAAAGGGTATTCGCTACCAGAAGGGCATTCTGTTAGGTGTAATCTAAATTCTTTGGGTGCTTTAACTGCATCAGTGATTTCGTCCTCAGTTTCGGAAAGGGTCGATTTTATGTTCAGTTCCGTCCAAAAGGGAGCTAGAATAGAATCATACGACCGCATCAGGAGGTAGGTATCAAGTTTATGCAATGGTGACAAAGTTTGCACCGGATCATAACTCTTTTGTGCCCGGACGCACGGACGGATGGCCGCGTTCACTATAGTTATTTATGAGTTCACAACCCTAAATATATAAGTAGCTGGCTGCGTTTACATGCCTTAAATGATATATTCGCTCCTGTGTGCGTTTTAAATACAGATTTTCAACATAGGTGGATTCATAAAAGGGAATGCAAATATATTAGCACATTAAAACGTTTTGTGGGAAAACGACAACTTAATTAAGGTTTTTTATGATTATAGTTTAAAATGATAGCTTACTAATGGTAATCATTAGAATAATATCTATTAAATGCCCGTGTAATTTAGATGTATGTATATGTTACAGTCATAGTGATTAAATAGATATTATACATAATGACTGGTCATTATATATAATAACAAAATTGACTAGACAATATGATAAATTAATCACTTCATCCGGATATTATTCATAATAGCGGGTCAAAGTTAGCCAAAGTAATAAATACGGTCTAACTGACTTGTTACCCCTCCCGCTCTTCATCCCGCTGCCGCGTCGCGTGATCGCCGCTTTTCTAATTTGTAAAGTTAAATAACTTTAAAACAATTTTATTTAATGTAGAATTATTATCTATGGCAATGTTATATTTAATTCTTAATATTAAAAGTCAAACCTCTTGTGTAACTCAAAATGTCACTTGAGCCTTACTTGTAACAATAAATAATACTTATGACTCAGTTAATGTGAGAGTCAGCTCACCGATGAGATCAGACGTGTTTTTATTTTATTTTAATTAAATAATAATTTTCTGCAACATTGTGACCTAGTCCGACAACGCGGAAATGTTTATCTGTGTCACCTTTTGTTAAGTGTATAACAATGTCAAGTGTGTTTAATTGAAATCGATTTTTATCAAAAATGGATGGTAGTCCCTTCAATCGTAGTGGGCTAACGCGCCGCAGCCCGCCCCCGACGCCTGCGCCCAAATCCACCCCGCCGCCGCCCGCGCCCCCGCAAGAGGAAGACGATGCCCCCGAAGTGGCGTCCACGTCCGAGCTTCAAACCTGGATGAAGACCATTGAGCACTGCCTGAATGAGGTTTGCGTCATCGCCAGTGAAGGAAAACTGAATTCTGACCAAAAATTACGAATAAATAACTATTGTCGTAAAGTAGGCCATGGCACATCTTAAATGGCGATTCAATACCAGGCTCTCAAACAAAAAGCTATTCAGTCCCACTACAACCTGCAGGCGCTCAAAGAGAAATTAGACCTCTCACAGCAACTTTCTGACCTCAAAAAGTCTATTGAAGAGACCACAAAACCCGTGTTGGGATCAATCTCCTTTGCTGACATGCTAAAAAAAGGTACCAACAATTTTGACCATCCTAATCAAATAAGCTCTATCGCTATATATCCCACTGATAAACTTAAATCAAGTGAAGAGACAAAATCCCTGGTCCAGAAAATTATAAGACCCCAGGAAATGAAATTGCACGTGAGAGGTTTACGCAAGGTGAAAAATGGTGGTGTTATCATCAGCACAGACTCTAAGGACGATATCCAGAAACTAAAGCATTCAGAACTAGCTACCTCGGGTTTTACTGTGGACGACACACCCAGAAGAAAGCCTAGGATTATAATTATAGGAGTGCCTACGGCTATGCAAGATTCGGATGTCTTTAACTGCATATACAATCAGAACTTAGCCGACCGGGTGAAGGACATGACGCTGCAAAACTTTCTGTCCAACATTAAGCTTAGCCATAAGTCAGGGAAGAGGGATTCCGCCATCTGCAATTATGTAATTGAAGTGACAGCACAAATAAGAAAGGCCCTTCTGACGAGTGAAAGAGCATTCGTAAATTGGTCGTCATGCCCCATACGTGACTTCACCTTGGTCACGCGCTGCTACAAGTGCCAGCAGTATGGCCATGCGGCTAAGTTCTGCCGGCAGGATGCTAGCACCTGCGGTCATTGCGGCGATGTAGGTCACACGATAAAACAGTGCACAAAAAAAGCCGAGCCGCCAAAATGTGCCACTTGCTTGCACTTCAAGAAGCCGTGCGACCATAAAACTGGCGATGCCGCGTGTCCGGCCAAAAATTTAGCAGAGAAAAGGTTCATGAATACTATCGATTATGAAGGTGCCTAAAATCGCCATTTTTAGTGCTATATTAGAACTTCTAATTTATTTAACATTGTTGTCCGAGGAAAAATATTGTTCCAACCTTGATAAACTCTCTGTGTCCAAAACTAAGGCATATAATAGCTGTTTTGCCCTACTGACCTTAAATCGCCAACTTCCTAGTTACCTAAACTCGCATCATTATGTTTACTGGCAATTCTGCAGACGAAGATGTTTGTATAATATGCTTACTTTACTACGAATTGTCCATAAAGCAATACCTACTGAAAAATCTAATAAATATGCAGTTTTTATATGCACCGACGTCACCCGTAACTTAGTTGGTAATACTCCTGCTTTCAAAGCACGAGGGCTCAGTTTCGACTTATGTTAGGATGTTGTTTATTCCTTTGTATGCATATCGGCTGTCTGATACCCATAGTACAGGCTCTGCCTAGTTTGGGGTCAGCTTGCCGTGTGTAAAATTTCAAAATTTATCCGATGTAGACACAGAGAAGTTATTAGTATACTAAGATTAAAATTGTATTAGATTATTTTTGAATTATTTTATTTTGCACTTAGCTATTTTAAAATGTAGAGGTTAATATTAAATTATTATTTTGTTAAGTTAGTATAAGTCCTTCTTTTTTTGCCCATAACACAGGGATTTATTTACCCTAGCTTGGGCACGTATAATTTTGCTACAACTGTTATTTTAGTCTAGATTATTTTTTTGTACAATGAAATTTGAAATAAATTATTATTATTATTATTATATAGTTAATGAATGTCAGTTCATTTTAAATATTTTATTATTGTAGTCTTCAACGATAGATACCAAATACTTGTATTAATCTCTGTTCTTTTTTGTTGTTTTTAACGGCTAGTAAGCTTTAAGTTTACTTTATAAAGTTTAATTACATTATAACAATGTTAATTAATGTAGAATTATTATCTATGGCAATGTCATTTTAATTCTTAATAAAAACCTTAACAATACCTACTTGTTTTATCACATTATCCAAGTCTTGGAAGATATTATATAAAATTGTTAGTTAATGTGATTAATTCCGTGTCAATCATCACTTTATCTAAATTGAGTAGACATTATAAATAATGGCTAGATAATATACATAATATCCAGATTAATTACTTTGGCTGTAACATATACATTTCAATAAATGTAGTAAAAAAACAAAATTAGTAATTTAAACCTCCAACAATGTCGTAAAAATATTATAAACTTTACTTATATTTAATTCTGTACCGTAAGTAAAAATAAGTTTGTAATAATTATACTCTAAATTGTCATTTTATTTTAATAATTTGCTCAAAGAAGGTTATAAAATAGCTATTTCAGCAAATTCTGTTAAAATGGAATGAAATCTGAAAAAAGAGCAAACAAAAAGTGCTTAAATACAGAAAGATTCAAGAAATTTAAGAAATGATTACCTAGACTAAAAATATACTTAAATAAAATGCTGTCTGAAATTACGTAAGAACATCAAAAGTAACTAAGCATTCAGAAAGGTTGGGTAAACGGTTAGTCTCTTTAAGTACGGAGGATAGTCTGACACTAACGCCCTAGAATTTTAGTAGCATCATCTAACAGTAACTTCATATTTACATATACGTACGTTCTAACATTAACTTAATTTTAAAAATGATTTAAACGTATTCTGTAAATGTACTTTTTTTATTAATTCTTTTACTTTCCATTTAATTTTCATTGAAATACTAGCATTTCCGTCTCGCGGCTTCTGTCGGAATGAGGAATGGGGAATTTTCCCGCGGTAAAAGGTAACCTATATTACTCCTTAAGGTCTATTCTATCTTTATACAAAATTTACTTTAATTCGGTTTAGAGTTTCGGAGCCCAATTCAGTGAGAGCAAACAAACAAACAATATTTTTTTCCTCTTTTATTATTAGCATAGATAAGAATAAGAATTAGTTTGGTGAATCCTGGAGCACAGAGTATAAAATAGAACTCCTGGAGAAAGTGTTCTTTGCATCAGATCTGTGGCTTTAATCTTTCCTGTACATTTATGAAATCTTAAGTTAAATAACTACATATTCTTCAATTGGCCGGCATATTATGTAGACATTGTAAACTCTTAAAATTTAGAGACTATGCGATATTAGTTTGAACAGAATTGGCAGGTTCGCGCAATGTGTGCGCTGCTGTACATGATATTAAAATATTATTTTTATCCTTCCACAGGACCAAAAAGGGCCGGCCCTGACGAGGTCAACTAAATTATTGTAATTAGTAATTAGTATTCAAGACTTTCTGTTGTTACTGTCAAACATGATTAAAATAAATATGGTTTTAAATATTTAATACCACTCTATAGCCTGTAGTCTGACACCAATCATCACTTGAGTACTAAAACTACAAATAACGTAAGGGAGAATCTAGAATAAATTACATTTAAAGCAAAATGGCTCTTTTTCTTTTGCAATACGAATGATAATGCGAGATCAGTATATCAAAATGCTTATCTTGAGGATTGAGGCTAAGTTCTATATTGACATAGCATTTCTCAGTCTCAAGACTAAGTTGCCTGTCGGATTACTGTGGTAGCGTATGTACCTTTGAATTGTGGAGCTCTATCGAAATGACTGGATTACCTATCTTGTATGAACGTCATTTTATAATGAATAAGTTTCATTTTCAGAAAAAGGAAAACTTATTTTTCAGATAATTTTGTTTAAATATCACTTATTCGAAAGTTTTAGGTTTATTTTTCTGTAAATATAAAAAAAAACATTAAAATATTTATTTTGTATTTGTACATTTGTAGGGGAAATGTTAGATGCTATAATAAACTTCATCAGACGCTTTACAATTTATTATACCTTTATAATTATTTTTATATTCTTTCAGTATTTTAATAACACAAATGGTCTGACAGTTAAAATATAGAATATAAAAAGTATTTTTGTACCTACCTAAATAAATAAAACGTTCAAAATCGTTTTAAGTTTGAGCCGACGCTCGTATCACAAGTCGCTAAATTGCGTAAGTTTTTTTTTTTATTACAGCAAGATCCGATCACCTACTTTGTATTTGGTGCCTCCTCCGCCCGTAAACCTCCGCCTTTATGTGATCTACGGGACTTCGCACATTGTACGCGGCGGCTGAATTTTTATTAGACCACCCGCATCGGAATACTGAGCAGTTGCCTCATGGGTTCTTTGAAGACAATAACAATATTTCTTAAGGTCGAAAAATGTCGGCAGAGTCAAAAGGAATGTGAGTTCGGTAAAGTGTAGTATTTTGATAGAAAGGAAATTATGTTACGACGCAATACTTTTTTATTTAATCTTTAGGTATGAATAAGTTTTTATCTGCGCTCTGTAGTAGATACTATCGTTCATTAATATGGAAACGAGATAGAAATCAGTGTCGGAATATTAGCCTTGTAACAGAAATAATAACATTTGTAAGCCTTGTGATTGTTCCATAATATCAAACAACAGATTATGAATATACGTTCGACAATATTTATGTTAATGTAGTATGTTTCCCCTTCATATCGATATTAAGATAAATGTATTAGGTTTGTTACTATCTTAATTTGATTTTTTCTAATATAATGAGGTTTCTATTTCCACTAAAATAAGTAATGTAACGTAACGTGCTTACTCTTGACGCTATATTTTACTAGCATTCCGCCCCGCGTTAACAGATTTTCCCGTAGGAATATGGTATTTTCCCTAGGTAAAAAGTAGTCTATGTGTTAATCCATGGTGTCAGCTAACTCTATACCAAATTTTATTAAAATCTCTCTAGCCGTTTAGACAGACATACAGACTCACACACACTCACAAACTTTCACCTTTATAAATTATATATAATAGTATGACTAAAGTTCGATCTCAGTTTATATCAGGTACACATACTACATTATATAGGTATTTCAATGTTTTAAAAAAATATTTAAAATGCGGTAATATTCTCGTATGGCACAACCTCGGATAACCTCGGCTTTCAAATCGCAAATATTCCTTTACACACAGAAATTGTTTGTGTCACAAGAGCCATCTATTTGGGAGTGGAACAGAACAGCTTGAGAATAATTGAACTCGTCGGTTTGTTGGAGATCTAGTTGTTTCTGTCATTGGATCCGAAAAGCCAGATGCAAGGTTTCCCTTACACTGACACAGAGTAAGTAAATAATAGTACTACTCGTACAGAAAGGGAATAAGTTCACTGACGGCCTCGTAGCCTAGTTGGTAGTACGTCTGCCTACGAAGCACAAGGTCGCGAGTTCGAATCCCGCTCAGGGCAAACATTCGTGTGATGAGCACTTGTGTTTGCCTTGTGTCTGGATGTTGTATATTTATATATGTATTGTTACGGACGTGGGGTTCGGGATTTGTAAGAAAAGCCGAATAACTTGATTTGAGAATTTATTCGACGATAAACAGGTCGCAGGTCCAATCACAACTGTAGCCAAATCGCAGAGTCGCTCGTAGTCCGTTGGTCACGCTGAGTTCGCAGATGTCTTCAACTAATCACTCCAATCACGTTGTAGCCAAATCACAGGGTCACTCGTAGTCCGTAGGTATCGCTTTAGTCGCAGGTTTCTTCCACTGATCGCTTGTAGATCGCTTATTGAGATCGCTTTGATAGCTCAGAAATGAACTGGCGTTGGCCGTCGTCTCGGGCGTTTATATACCCCCACGAAACAATGGGTTGTTTACGCGATGCTTGATTTCTGGAGTAATCCCATTGTAATCACGTAATCGGGAAATTACTAGAACGTTTCTTTTGTTCTCAGACAATACTTGTCACAGAACAATGGGCGCGCGAGGTCTCCGAATTCGAGTAAACAAGTGGCTTGCTTAGGTGATTTTGTGCCTTGCGGCGTTGACAGAAAGTCCATCTTCGTTTGCACCGTGATCCCTCTGTTGATGCAATTGGAATTTCCCATACTTTATAGATGTATAGATGTACTTATATCGAATTTGAGTAGCGATCTCTCGAACTTTATGGCATGTTCGTGACACTGCCCTCCTCTTAGAGATGCTCGTCCCGAGCTTCTTCATTACTGCCATGGTAACGCGCCAAGCGGTCGACGTGGACTACTTTTAGTGCTCCTCTCGGATGCCGTTGTATCCGATACGTTACGTCATTGATTCGCGTAACTACCTTGAATGGTCCTTCCCATCTCGTCTGTAGTTTGGGTGACTTTCCTTTTCGGCGTGTTGGGTTATGGAGCCAGACTAGTGTTCCTTCCTCAAATCCACTGGTATTTGCTCGTCGGTCATATCTAGTCTTCATGTTTTCGCTCGATTGTAGACCGTTTTCTCGTACCATCGCATAAATCTCCCTCATTTTGTCTCGCAATTCAGACACATAATCCTGTAAGGTGATGGGGTCCTCTGGTGTTCCTCCTGTTAGAAGATCAACCGGTAATCTTAGCTCACGTCCGAAGTTCACATATGCCGGGGTGGCCTTCGTGCTCTCATGTTCCGAGGTTCTATAGGCGAGAAGGAAAAGTGGGATGTATTTGTCCCAGTCTCTCTGGTGGTTGTCTACTAATTTCGCCAAATGTCTCTCCAGTGTTTGGTTAAACCTCTCCACCATGCCGTCGGACTGTGGGTGATACGGGGTAGTCCTCGTCTTGTGCATGCCCAGTATTTTGCATACTTCTTGGAACACGTTCGACTCGAAGTTCCGGCCCTGGTCCGAATGGATTTCTAGTGGTACACCATATCGGCATATGACTTCTTCCACTAATTTGGAGGCCACGGTCGTAGCTTCTTGGTTGGGTATAGCAAATACTTCTGGCCATTTGGTAAAGTAATCCATAACCACCATAAAGTATTTGTTTCCCGACTCCGTCACGGGGAATGGTCCGGCAACATCTACTGCTATTCGCTCCCATGGTGCACCAACGTTGTAAAGTTGAAGGTGTCCTCGGCTCCTGGTTGATGGACCTTTTACTGCAGCACAAGTGGTACATTTTCGGCACCAATCCTGCACATCCGCTCGACAGTTTAGCCAGTAAAATCTTTCCCGTAACTTCGTCAAAGTTCTTTTGACACCCAGGTGACCACCTGATATGCCATCGTGTACTTCACGAAGAACATCCTTTATCCGTTCTTTTGGCACGACCAGCTGCAGATGAAACTCTCTACCGTTGGGTTTTTCCCATTTTCGGTAAAGTATCCCGTTCTGCAGGACAAAACTGTCCCACTGTGCCCAATATGCTTTGGTGATGGTACTCGTAGGCGCAACTTCATACCATTTTGGCTTTTCCTCGCCACGTTGCTTCCATGCGACTATAAGTCGTATATCTTCGTCGTCTTCTTGGGCTTCTCTCATTGACTCGTCTTCCCAGGATCTCGGAGGGCTAGTCCTAGTAAGTTGCACAATTTCTTCCTTAGACTCTTGCTTGACGCAGTGCTTGCATTCCTCTGGACATGGTCTCCTTGAGAGGGCATCAGCATTTCCATGAGTCTTCCCGCTGCGATGTTCAGTGATGAAGTCATATTCTTGAAGCTGTTCGATCCATCTTGCAACTTGACCTTCGGGATTTTTAAACTGAAGCAGCCATTTTAAAGCGGCGTGGTCGGTACGAAGCGTGAACTTCCTGCCGATGATGTATTTGCTGAAGTGATGAAGAGTCTTAACCACAGCCAAGAGCTCTCTTCTCGTCACACAGTAGTTCCTTTCAGGCTTCGATAGCGACTTGCTGAAGTAGGCAATCACAACTTCCTTGTCCCCTTGCTTTTGAGACAGTACTCCACCAATCGCTGTGTTGCTTGCATCCGTATCGACGATAAACTGCCCATTCGCTTGTGGGTATCCCAAGATTGGTGTCTCACATAGGCATTTTCTCAATCTTTGGAAGGAATCCTCGCAGGCCTCGTCCCAGCAGAATGCTCGCTTATCTTCAGTCAGGCGGTGTAACGGCTTGGCTATCTCGGAGAATCCTTTAACGAAGCGCCTGTAGTATGAGCATAGACCCAAGAATGCACGTACTTCTGTTTTATCTTTAGGAGTTGGCCAATTCTGCACGGCTTCTATTTTAGCTGGATCAGTCTGTATCCCTTCACTGGTGATCACGTGGCCGAGGTAGTTCACTTTCTTTCTAAATAAAGTGCATTTCTTCGGATTTAGCTTCAGGTTGGCTCCTCGAATCTTCCTCAGGACTTTCTCCAGGTTAAGCAGATGATCCTCGAAGTCTCGACCCATAATGATGACGTCGTCCAAATATACGAGGCAGGCTTCTCCCACTAATCCTGCCAGTACACACTCCATGAGTCGCTCGAAAGTGGCTGGCGCGTTGCACAATCCAAATGGCATCACGTTAAACTGCCATAAACCTTTCCCTGTAGAGAATGCCGTCTTCTCTTTGTCCTTCGGATGTATCTCCACTTGCCAGTACCCAGACTTCAAATCTAAGGTCGAGAACCATGTCTTGCCACTCAGGGTATCCAGGGTGTCGTCAATGCGCGGTAGTGGATAACTGTCCTTCTTAGTCACATCGTTGAGTCGCCGATAGTCCACGCAGAACCTTGTACTGCCATCTTTCTTCTTAACCAGGACGACCGGAGAGCACCATGGACTCGCAGATGGTTCGATAATCTTATTTTTCTTCATGTCTTCCAACATGTCTTGAACTTCTTGCTCTTTTGCTATCGGTATTCGCCTTGCTCGCTGTCGAATAGGTCCTTCGTTTCCGGTGTCTATCTTGTGTTGCACTAAAGATGTTCTCCCTAAATCTCCTTCTTGAGACGAAAACACGTCTGCAAACCGCTGAAGCAGGTGTTTGGCTTTCATGCTTTGAGAATAGCTCAGGTTTTGTTTGCTTCCTTCGAGGAGTTCTGCGATGATAGAACTATCCTTAGTTTTCGTCGTACTCAGAGATGATTGGCACTTCCTCACCCAGACAGCTTCTTCGCATTTACCAACGACGTCACCCTCCTTTAATTGTATCTCGTGATCTTCTAAATTGACAACTCTTACTACCGCAGTGGTGTTCCCTTTGACAAGTGTCCTGGCCGCCAAAATCTTCTGAGTCGTTTTTTCTCGGGTATCCTCTATCAGCACGCATCTATTCTTCTTAGCACGTGGTAGCTTCACTGGTACTTCTGCTTGCGTGCGTCCTGGTATGCAGATCTTCTTCAAGCATGTCACTTTTCCCACGGGTCCTCCCAGGATAAAAATCTCTTCATTGCCACATTTCAAAATTCCGTTGGTGACGTCGATTCTGCAGTCGTATCTTTTCATGAAGTCTAGCCCTAGTATGCAGTCATCCATGATATCGGCCACGATAGCGTTGTGAGAGTAGGATGTTTCACCTACTTGAATTGTGACCGAAATTTCTCCTAGGACGGGTATCTGCTGGCCGGAAGCGGAAAGAAGTCGGCAGTTGATGTTGTTTCTGCGCCTGATTGCGGATTCTACTAATTTTGGCTTGATTATTGTCCTGGAAGCTCCTGTATCCAATGTCATCTTGCAGTTTGTTCCGTTCACTGAGCCATGTATCATTAAACTGTTTCCGTTGCACACCTGAGAGACGATCGTTGTTGGGGCTCCTTCCGCTCCAGCCAGTACCCGCCCCTTAGTCCTGGCTGTTACTCGTTTCCCTGACTCCCAGCAGAAGATGGGGTCTCCTGCTTCTTGGTCACTTCGTCCAGGCGTTCTCTCAGCTTGCTTATTTCCTCGGCTAGTTTCGCTGTTTGAGTCTCCTTCTTCGGACAGGTGAACTGCAGATGGCCCCTTTCTCCACACTTATAACACATGGGCCCGGATGTTTTCTTCTTGGGCGGGAACGACGTCTTTATCTCCTGTACTTCCTCTATTACTTCTCGCACTTTGTGAGTTGGGCGTACTTCACGGCGCAGGGCTTCAATTTCCAACGCGTGCGCTAGGGCTTCTTTCAGGGAGACATGATGGCGAAGTCCCACTGCAGCCCTAATCTCCATGTCACGAATTCCATCGACGAATGCCTGAAGGGTGTTGGAGTCCACCATCTTCGCATCAGCAGACGGGTAGGCCTTGCGCACGAGCTTTTCTATTTCCAAAGCCCACTGCTGAAGTCCTTCTCCTGGGCGTTGAATCCGGTCACGCAGTTGGGCGCGGAATACGTGTTCCAAATGACGCTCTCCATAGCGAGCTTCGAGTGCCTCCATAAGTCCTTTAAATGTGCTACCCGAGCCTGGTAGCGCCTCCAGAACAGAAAGGGCTGATCCTCGAAGAGCAACGGTGAGAGCTGTCAGGCTCTGCTCCTCTGTCCACCCATTTGCAGCAGCAACGGTCTGGAATTGCTGCCGATAGGCGGTCCAGGATGTGGTGCCGTCGTACGACGGTACTTTTATCCTTGGCGCGTGGCTGGTGCAGGTGTGTTCACTCGACGCGGCGGATCCTGCTATTTCCAGTTTCAGCACCTTCTTCTTAAGCCCGGCTAAGTCAGTTTTTACGCCATCTACGTCGGTTTCCAAATTCCCAACTCTTTCTTCTACTTGGTCGACGCTCTCTTGTAATTTTTTCACATTGCCCGAAACTGACGAAATGACAAGCAGCATTTCCTCCTGTTTGTGGCTCAGGTCCTCGCGCATTTCTTCTTGTTTCCGGCTCAGGTCCTTGCGCATTTCCTTTTGCTCCTGTTGCATGATGTCTTGTTTCAGGCTCATTTCCTCCATCATTTTCATAAGACGGCTGAGGTCAAACGTTGATGCTCGGGATTCCTGGACGCGGCTGGTAACCGGAGGTGTCGCTCGATGGGCGGTAACAGTAGGCGGGGCTAGTTGTCCTGTTGGTTGGGCTTCTGGTTCGGTGGGCAAGGCTTCTGGTCCAGCAGGCGGGGTTCCTGTTCCGGTGGGCATGTCTTCACGGGCTGTAGTCGTGGTTTCCGCAGCTAGCTGCGCCCTTGTTCTGACGCCGTCAGTATTCTCCCTCGCAGTCCACTTGTGGGCGTGGGTTCGAATCCCACTTCTGACACCAAATGTTACGGACGTGGGGTTCGGGATTTGTAAGAAAAGCCGAATAACTTGATTTGAGAATTTATTCGACGATAAACAGGTCGCAGGTCCAATCACAACTGTAGCCAAATCGCAGAGTCGCTCGTAGTCCGTTGGTCACGCTGAGTTCGCAGATGTCTTCAACTAATCACTCCAATCACGTTGTAGCCAAATCACAGGGTCACTCGTAGTCCGTAGGTATCGCTTTAGTCGCAGGTTTCTTCCACTGATCGCTTGTAGATCGCTTATTGAGATCGCTTTGATAGCTCAGAAATGAACTGGCGTTGGCCGTCGTCTCGGGCGTTTATATACCCCCACGAAACAATGGGTTGTTTACGCGATGCTTGATTTCTGGAGTAATCCCATTGTAATCACGTAATCGGGAAATTACTAGAACGTTTCTTTTGTTCTCAGACAATACTTGTCACAGAACAATGGGCGCGCGAGGTCTCCGAATTCGAGTAAACAAGTGGCTTGCTTAGGTGATTTTGTGCCTTGCGGCGTTGACAGAAAGTCCATCTTCGTTTGCACCGTGATCCCTCTGTTGATGCAATTGGAATTTCCCATACTTTATAGATGTATAGATGTACTTATATCGAATTTGAGTAGCGATCTCTCGAACTTTATGGCATGTTCGTGACAGTATGTATATCAGCTGTGTGATACCCATAGTACAGGCTCTGCCTAGTTTGGGGTCAGATGGCCGTGTGTGAGATGTCCCACATATTTATTTATTTATTATTTATCCCCGCCCGATAGCCCCTCACGCACCGCACCCCGCAGGATACACATCGGATACTCGATAAAGCATAAAGATTATTTTCCTTTGATTTTTATCTACGTTTGGCAGTAAAATTGTAGTATTTATAAATCACGTTACACTTTAAAAGCAACAACTAAGTGACCTCGGCAAATTAAAAATTGGCTGACTTTAGATTTCCCTTGGCCGTTCTTTTTCAAAGAATGGCTCGTAAAACTACTGCAGTGCTGTACCTTATTAAATGGAATAAGAATGGTGTAAAGGCTGAAATATTCAGCTTAGCGTCTCGTATCATCAAAATCGTAAATTATTTCCTAAATTGAACGTACACAATATAATATTTTTAAAAACAAAACTCACTAATAACTAACATACTAACTAGGTACATTAATTCATTAAAGAATTATATCTTACGTCTGTTTCTAGCCTAGACTTATGTTATCAAACAGCTTACAGCGCTGCAGACAAGCGGTGTCTAAAACAAACATTAATCTAACTCCCACCATGTCTTCAGGATAAACATCGCATGATCATAAGACGCCGTATTATACGAGGTATTATAGTCTTGTGTTTGAACTGCATTTAATATTTACTATCTCTACTCCTTTCGTGTAGGATTGTAAATCTTTGCTAAATAATATACCTACTTAAGCATAATAAAAATAAAAAGGTTTTTAGAATAATGGTTGAAACCTTATTGTCTATTTTAGATTAATTTAAGACCAAATTAATGCTAAAATAAAAGTTTACATAACGTAGATATATTTTTAAGACAAAAAGAACGACTGTGTCTTTGGTAAGGGGCACCAAATAAATTTGCTACATTAGGAGATCCTTTAAACCTTGCGGCAGACAAAAATAGGGTTGGCCACAACTAGATCCTGTAGACCAGGGTAACGGAACCCGTTATTAAGGTTTTCACACATTAGGTAGAAAAAGTCGACACCGGTTTTTATAAAAAAACACCATAAAATCCATCATTGTTTCACTTATCTTTCATTTAACAATAAAATGAGATAAGAGAAGATATTAGCAACAGATAGAGTAAAGACAAGTGATTTTTTTTAGTTTATGGGCTCTAGCCCAAGCTAAGCTAAGCTAATTGCAGCATATATGATTTAAAAGAAAAAGAAAGGAAAAAGGCGAAAAGAAAGAAAAGAGGCGTGAGAAGCGTGAGAGAAAGAGGCGTGACTTTATGTATGTGTATAATATGATATACTCTAAATAGCATAAAGTTTAGTTTATGCCATAAACTATTACTATCTCGTAAAGATAGTAGTTAGATATATTACGTTGGATTGCATTACTAAAAATGAACTTTCCGCCATATACAAGAAACCCATCAATAAATGATTGACCAAATCGATTCAAAGTTGCATAAATGAAAAAAATTATAAAAATAATTATATAAAAAATATATATAAAAAATAGATATGTCTGACAGATAATGGTGTTAATGAAGTGGTTAAATTATAAAAAAACTAAATAATGGGCTCAATTCCGGTGTCGCCGCTAAAATCTCTAAATTTAAGTTTTTGGTCTAGTGCCATAAGCAAAAAAAAAAAAAAAAAAGTTTTTGGTCTTTTTCATTCTTATGGTAATCGAAAAGGCTGGAAGATGAGTGAATCTAATTTGAATGAATGATATTTAAAATAAGTAGCGCAGCTGTCAAATTCAGCTTATGTTTCCCATGCCTGCTAAACTAATAACGAACTACGCGTAAATTCGATGTGTCTCTAAATTTAAGTTGACAATCACCTGTCCTGTTCTTGAGAACTTGAACGGGACAGAGTTTTTAAATTTAAGTAAGACTGTAATATTTAGAATCGGGCCCAATGTGTGAAGGCCCTTAACAAAACCAACCTTAATAGAAATAGGTCCCGCATTAAGGGGTTAAATGTCCCTTAAAGAAACGTTTTATTCTGACATTAACTAACTAGGCAGCGGTCTGGTTGAGATTGAGTTTTTATTAAAGCATTTTATAACGGTCTATAGCAATAATATTATTTACATACAAACGAGAGTGCAGAGTCTTAGTAAACTCACAGGGAGCCCAAACTAAAACCACTTTTAGCAAAGTGTTTGGATTAGGATTCGATACGCATCTAAAATATGATACACCGGTCTTTATAATTCATAATGTTTTACCAGCTGATAGATTTACCAATTTATCAATTGACAGATTTACCAGCTTGTCGCTTATGCGGTTACTACTTTACACCTAAATACCTTAGACGTAAAAGGCGACAAACAACAATAAAAAAACAGACAGAGACGGAGAAAAAGAGACAGAGAATAAAGAAACAGACAAACGCTACCACTATAAACCAACATTATACTAAAGCTCAAAAACAATATTTACATAAAATAAGTACTGTAATATTCTCCTAAATAATAAATAAAATAAACCCCGAAACCGCCACAACCACCGAATAGATAAAAGAAATATTTTTCCTAGAACCTAACAGCGAGACAGCCAGAATATATTGCCTACAAGCAAAACCTTTATTGGGTATTGGATCGTAAAGGGAATTAACCTGTTCAATTTCATATAAACGCGCTTCTTGTAAACAAAGAACGGAATTAGGTCGACTCCTCGGAGGTTAATAGCTGCTTGAGTTGGTTGGTGTTTTCGTTTTTGCAGGGTTATATTGCTATAATGTAATGAAGCTCAGATGTATCAAAGACATCACAGCACAGAAGGAGCAGCACGCAGCAAAATAAGTGAGTGTTGTGACGTAATAGGTGTATGAAAAGAACTGTGTCGAATAATATACAGCACCTATTACTTAACAATATGCATACATAGATAAAGACACTTTTAGTTCTACACAATTCGCCAAACTTTATAAGACTGAAACTTAATTTATTAAAAAAATCCAATTACTGCTGCCTGCTGCTAACTGCCACATGTAGTCTTGTACATACAACAGATGGTAAATAAACACATTTAAAAAGCCTTGAAAATACTTAAAAAAATTAATTTCAAACTATACGAAAGAAGACCCTAAGGCGAACATTTTGGTGTCACAGATAGGTATATTTTTATTTTATATGGAAACATTTCAAAATCAAAATTAAAAACAATCTTTACGTTTTCTTAAAAGTGAAAATGTGGACAAAGGGGCATTTTGAACTGGGCCATCCATGTAGTAATAATGATTATTACTAATCTTAGATTATCGCGTTTAAAACATTGACAACAGTAATATTGTAGTCATGTACGTCAATCAAATTATTTTATCGTTTACAAATACAGATAATTATCTAGGAAAAAAAGTATTTCCCTTAGTTTTCCGTCCGTATATAATATAATCGTTTTATTTTCCAATAGCTTTCCGCCGAGGCACCGCCCGCATTAACAGTTTTTCCCGTGGGAATGAGGCATTTTATGTAGCTTTGAATTGGTAGCTTTGGTTGAATGTAGCTTTCTAATGGTGAAAGAATTTTTGAAATCGGCACAGGAGTTTTTGAGTTTATTCATTACAAATATACACACACACAAAAATACAAATATTTCCTCTTTGCAATATTAGTATTATAACATACACGTTTCCTCGTTGGTTTTTGCTATTTTTAACACACATTTTCCATCCAGTTAACGTCTCCAACAATATAACTCGTGCTCAAGACACGTTTTCAAATGAAATCGTGCAATTACTCGAAGGATATACGTCACAACAACGTGTAAGCTGTCTCCTGCGGCGAATCCATAGATAGTGTTACGCAAAGGACTCTGCAAAAAAAAACAATATTTTATAAAAAATCCTTTTTTTCCCCGAACGAATGGGAGGTTTTCTGAAAGGTTGCTCTGCAAAAAAAAAACAATATTTTAAAAATCCTTTTTTTTTCCGTACGAATGGAATTCTGAATGGTTGTAATTAAAAAAATAATTGCGTTCATTAATATTCCTATAGATGACGCTAGTAAAATAATGAAGCCAGTGGGATTTATTGTATACTTTTCGGCTTTTTTTTCTCGGGTTGTCTAGAGGGCTCTGACTGAGATTTATTTTAGGATAAAATAAGTTGATTAATTTGAATGTTTCTTTTACTATCCAATACTTCAGTATACGTCACTATTTACTAGGGCCATCTGTTTTAAAGTTAGTTTTGTAAGTTATTAAAATGTAAGTATTGATTTATTTTAAACCATTTATTTCACCACTTAATAATCTACTCTACCACCACTCAAAAATAAAATAGTTCTTCTAAACACTTAAAAAAATAATCATAGCTCGAAATTCAAAACTTTAAAGTTGTAGAACGTTTTACACTTGATTACATATGGTGAAAAGATTGTAAACCAAGAAGATTGAAAGAAGAAGATTTGTGAATATTGTAATCATGATTATGATTGTAATTGTGTGTGATTACGATTGTTGTGAACATTAGGATGACGGGTGTACGGTAAAAAACTGTAATTACTGTTTTTTTCTTACTTTAAACATGAAATCAATGTTCTAGTAATGTGAAGTATGTGCTTACAATTTAAAGCAATGCTCTTTTATAAAACTAGACTTATTTCAAAAGTTAGTGAGCCGCCAGCGCCACCCTGTGACCAGAATGGCAAGATATTCGTATTTAACATTTTTATGGTCTTTATTTAATTTAAATAGTCAGTGGATAATACGCTACGCCGCTGGATAACGCAAGACAGGCGAGACAAAGCGAGACATGGCGAGACAAGACGACACAAGGTGTCAACCGAGATTAGACGGACTCTTGAGCAATGAGAACAACCTAAACGATCTTATATCATTATAACATAGTATAATTGTTTTGATTCTAAAGTTGTTTATTGATATCTGGTAAAAATAATTAAAGATCGGACCAAATGCCTCGACTTACAACTCCCACGGACGGACGGACGGACACTCCTAAAGAACGAACGAGATTTGTTTTTTTTAAGTTTATGGCCACACGTTAATTAAAATCAAAGGAAAATAATCTTTATGTTTCATCGCGTTCCATCCATTTACCAGTCGGCCGGCAATCGCCTCCCAGCTAAATCCGTCGGCGCCTGCGGGGTGCGGTGCGTGGGAGAATATCGGGCGGGAAACTCGTTTTGGTGCGTGGAGGTGAATTTTTCTTCTGTAGTACTATTACATACTTCTACGATTCGGGAAAAGCCTACGTCCGGTAGTGGTAAATCGGCTACGCAGGCCGTTTCTGAAATTATTATCAGCTAAAAACCCCTCATAGAGTTGCTTAAATTTCATTATGTTTTACCCTTGTTCGAAATTAAAATATCTTTGACTACTATAAACATTTTTAATCGTCGGAAAAGGTAAAAAACCGAGAAAAAATGTCATTGTTTGACTAAAGCGACGTTTATGTCTAGTTTCAGGAATTTTGTTGTGTTAAGTAGCAATATTGGCCAAAATATTACATTAGTATGTTTATTAATCTGTTCGCTTTCTGCTTCCAAGAATAATTTAGTTTGTCTATTGTTGTATCAACATACATTTTAACTCATTCACTCTATATCTATATAATACTCTAGGTACAAAATACTCTATGAAATGAATGAGAGCCAATTTGATCGGAATTGTAATGCCAATTTTTTTACAGGATTGCAGACATTGGTTATAGGAGCACACCAGCTACTCATTTTGGTCACTTGTAATGTTGAATAGAATTATGTATTTTATTTAATTTTATTTTCTTTATAAAACTTACAGATAGAATAACAAACAGTAAAATGAAATGGATGTACAAATGGACAAAGCCATTTAAGTACAAATTCTCACCGTGCCAGTACGTGATGCTCTTATAATCATTCTTAAATACCGCTACAGATCAAACACCGACATTTTTTGTTAAATTACTTCTTATTCCCTACATTATCTGCATGTAAACAGCATCAACAATGTATTTTATATCTAAAAAAACTGCTCTACCCCTATCCCTCTATTGAAGGTTAAAATAAACCGTGAGATAAAATAGCGAAACCTCCAATAAAACCGGAGGTAAAATCCTATTATTGAGTAAAGAAGGGAACAATGGGATCATAGCGGACCCGAAAATATCCGCAAATCGATTGTAGCAGTGTATTGTGACCCTAAGGGTGAATTTATACAGGGATTTACAGGAATATTACAGATTTTTGTAATAGAAAAGTGTATATGAATATAGGTTATAGAAGTAAATAGTGTTCGTTGCATTTTCACTTTATAGTCGGGAAAAGAAATGCGCCTAAATTACGTTTTCTTAAAAGATAATTTGTAACGTTTCTTACAATTTATTTCTTTATAATATATCTTTTTAAGTATGCACTAAAAGCATTTCTATCGTTAAAAGGTTTTTCAAATGATTCCCAGAAAACTCGCTTACATCACGCCGAATTCAAAATTATAAAAACTGGTGTATTGCAAATAATTTAGATGCAAAGTGTGTGCTTCCTACGAACCGTAATTTGACGGTCCCGTAGCATTGTCGGTTGTTTGCCTGCCAAGAGAAAAGGATAATAAAACACACAAATAATAGTAAGGTCAACCTCATTGCTGAAGTAGCAATCAAGGATGTTATAAACGGTAGTACTTATAACATCCTTAGTAGCAATCTCTACCCGGAATGAAGTTTCACGTGCGACTTTGTATGTAACTTTATTTGACTTTAACTAAGTGACCAAAAGTGTCCAAAAGTTAAAAATTAATGATTTCATTTCATTTCATTACAGATATACCTAGTTTTTTAAGGATATATAAATATGGCGAGTTTTTGTACGGTTAAATAAATAAATGTGGTGACACCTCACACACGGCCATCTGATCCAAAACTAGGCTGAGCCTGTTACAGTACAGTACTATGGGTGTCAGACAACTGATATACATACATAAATATACAACATCCACAAACAAGGCAAACACAAGGGCTCATCACACGAATATTTACCCTGGGCGGGATTCGAACTTGCGATCCTGTGATTTGAAGGCAGACGGACTGCAAATAGGCTGCGGGGCCGTCAAATGCAACATAAACTTTTGTCATAGCATTTCATGCTACAGGGCCAGGAAAATTTCCAGTAAATAGACGTCTACTCCCCCCACTTCTTATTACCCAGTAAAGAACCTACAATTACCCTTCTATATTACCCGACACGGGTCACGGGGCTTGTAGTGCGAACACGTCAGCAGGAAACGGGTGAACTACTGTACCCGGATATACCGGGTATGAATAACCGGTCTTTATGTCCGCCCGAAATATAAAACTGCTCCGGAGTCGGTGTCGCGACGCCATTGCTACAGGGTGATCTCTGTATGAATATTTCCCTGAATATAGATTGGTATTTTAGATTGGTATTGGTATTTTTGGTTTCTTTTGGGTATAGATATTATTGTATCGGTGCTTTTGGTAAGGAACACAGATAATAAGGAATTTTGAATATCTGATATATAACAAAACGGTCAAAAATCTGCACATAGAAAAAAATTGCAAAAAACCGATTCAGGGGGAAGTAAAAAACGATATAAAAACATATCCAGATTATTTTGCAATTTTCAGTTTCTCTGTCTGTTTGTACGGGCTTTTCTCTGAAACTGTTAGACCGATTTGAATGAAATTTTGTATGGTGGTACCTTATATTCCCGATCAACATCTTAAATACTTTTAATCTCGAAAAATTACAACGGAAAAGTTGGAAAACAACGCGGGCGTAGCCATGGGCAGACAGCTAATATGCTGTTACTGTAAAGACCATTCGGTTTTTGCATCAGAGAGTAACAAAGATCTATACATCCTCGCATATTTTAGCGTTTATAATATGAGTATAAGATTATTATGTAAAGTAAATAGCTTTTACCCGTACTTTACGGATACATTAGGTAAAATATTTAAAATCAAAATATTTTTATTCGAGGTATGATTTTACAAATCATGTTTTGTCACTTTGGCGTCAAAGCTAATTAGGAGTTGATAAGATTTACTAAAACCAACTTTACGGGTTTTGTACTTGTTATAAGTTATATAAAATAAAGTACTGTTTTTATTCACCCTATACATACCTACCTCCGGATGTCAGAACGCGTTTGTCTCGCTAGTCGTCGACACGACTGTACTTACAATATTCACACGCATTTAAACATAAAGATCACGAAATATACTCCTGATAGCCTTTTTCCTGTGATACAAAGACATTTATTTTTGGTAAAAGTAGTAGATATTTTTCCACTGTGATTTAAAACTCGTAGTAGTTAAATGTGTCAACCAGTGACACTCATTATGGCGGAGCACTAAGGCGTTGTCCTAATAGAACGCGATTACGCGATTCGCGCGAATTTTACTCGTACGAACGCGCGATCAAACATTATTGAAGTCGAATAGGTGTCCTAATAGACGATCGCGCGATTGAACGATACAGTCGCGCGTTCGCGCGAACTTGCGATGATCGCGTAGTCGCGTTCTATTAGGACAACGCCTTAAGGTGGATTTACTTTGATTTGGGATACGGTCACGTTCATAATTTACAAACTGCAGTGCTATTATTTCAACGGCTGATTTTAATGCTCGAAGCTGACTCCGCCGTGAGTTTACAAATCAACATTCCTTAGATAAGAACATGGTCTAAAAAAACAAGGTTTCCTATTCCGACCACGTGACTTGACACAAGCCTACGTCATCATGCTGTTCATTCTTGTCGAATGCGTGTTAATCGACAAGGATGAACAGCAGCGTGGTCGGAATAGAAGATCTTGTTTTTTTTGACCATGGATAGAAGAATGCACACTAGCGCCCCAAGTGCGGCGGCGAGTCGAACTAAAACAGCTTCGAGATTTTGACACTTAAATATGGTTGACGTTTTTGGTATTCTGTAATAAATAAGGGTATTTCCCTCTTCGCTTCGACAGTCACTTTGCATTCGAACTCGATTGCGGCTGTCAAATTAAATGTTGGTGTTTGCATAGTGAGTTTGTAATGATAAACATAGTTGTTAGTTTATATCCCATAGTAAATCAGTAGAATAATTTCTTGAATGCTCATAAACCTGTTAAATATTTGTATACTGAAGGTTAATGATAAATTCGTTTCTCTTACTTACCACCAGAAAGTTTCTTGCTAAACGTATTCCCACAAAAAGCGCTCGGTAGCGATCACAGAAAGCAATATTCCGATAAGGGAGACTTAGTCAGCATAACACTGCGGTGGTTGCGTAAAACTAAGTATCTCAAAAATAATATTAAACAAAAAAAAAAAAAAAAACATTCATGCTATGTAAATTTTGTTTACCGCTTTTAAATAAAAGTAATCCATACTAATATTATTAAAATTCGAAAGGGTGTTTGTTTGTCCTTCTTTCACGCCACTAAACAACTAATCGACTTGATTTTCAGCATAGATTTCGTTGAAAGGATGGAGAGTGACATAGGCTACTTTTTACCGCGGGAAAATACCTCATTCCCACGGGAAAAACTGTTAACGCGGGCGGAGCTGCGGGGAGAAAAGCTAGTACTTGAAATATTTTATACAAATAAAAGAAGGGGGATTTTGCTGACTATTACTATGACGTAGACTTTTACTTTTTTACCAACGTATTTTTTTAATGTCAATTTTTTATTGTCATTTTGTGATATTATATTATTATGCACTTCCGTTTCAATAACAGCGTAATACTCTTTTTCATACATCGCCTTTTTGTTAAAATAATGTAATTTCACTGTCATTATTATTATTATTTATAATAAAATTTACCAATTTAAATCTAATTGTAAACCTAAATTTGAGTTTGGATTTAATATAAATATGTTTTTATGATTGTCTAGTTACAACGCTTTACGTTGTGACCACAAAGACATTTGGAGGCCTAATGTAGCTCTTATCAATATCACCCTTTGTTCTTTATATCTTCACTAATGTGATTTGATGGGAGAACAGTCTCCTCATGTTTAACCTTAATTTCAGCTTGCCAGGAAAAAAAACTTAGCAACAAGACCTCTTTTGTGGAATTTTACTGAAGGTATATACGTTTTTTTTATATGGAGACATCTTGCACGCGACCTTCTGACCCCAAACTAGGCAGAAGCTGGGGTGTCAGACAAGCGATATATTACACACATAATTCTATATAAAAAAATATATCTACAATATCCAGATACAAGGCAAA